>PHNY01196271.1:773-11276 GCA_003724115.2 Anethum foeniculum | reverse complement strand
CATATTCAAAGGTGTAAGCAACCCTTCGAGGTTTAATTTCTTAATCTAAGAATTATACCCCGGAAACTTTGTGTGTGTGTTCTAAGTTTTATTTTCCGCTGCTTTAGTTTTGAAAAACGAAGAACATACATTCACCCCCCTCTGTATGTACATTTGGACCTAACACAAAGACAAACAATTTTCTGTTTTGTGTCCGTGAGTCTCATAATAGTCACAATGGCATTGGAGTGATCGGCTCTCCGGGGGAGTCTGCATTGGTTTTGGTAAATAGTAAAACGGTTTGTCCCGAATCTTTTTAAGTGTTTCCTGATCGGGACCTGTTCAGCCGAGTCTACTCTGGTTCCGGCCTGGGCTCCCTGGTAGCCCTGGTAGGTCCGGGATCACTTTTAGATTCATTAACCGGGCCAAGTCTTTGGGAGACCGAAGTATTTTGAATGATGTTCTTTTGCTGGGCTTGTTTGAATTTTTTGTCCTGATTGTAACCTCCTTTCGGTCGGTCATCAGAAGCCTTGCTGCCCGAATTCCCTTGCCGGGTCATCCTCATAGCCTGGAGAACATCAATTTCCTTAATGAACCGGGCGGCCATGGCATAAGCAGCCGCCAGGCTTTGCGGTTCCTTGTTGATCAGTTCCACAACATATCTCTCATTCTGCTCCGGATATAAATTCCTCCGAAAAATGCTCAGGGCCTCCCTCTCATCAAGATTAGAAATTTTATTTATTGCCTCTTGGAAACGTTTCATATAGGCTGAGAGTGCCTCATTGTCATATTGCCGGATTGATTCCAAGTGACACATGTGAAGCTCATGAGTCTTGTTAGCCCGGAACCTTCTTAAGAAGGATTCCCTGAATTCTTTCCAGGTGTGGATGCTTCGGGAGGGGATTCTACTGAACCATCTTTGGGCCCCTCCCTTGAGTGTGGATGCGAAGAAACGACACTTGGTCAGATCATTGTAGTAATAGATCAGGGCTATTTGTTCAAAATAGTTAAGATGCTCCTCCGGATCTCCCATTCCATCGAAGGATTCAAAATTGTAGTGCTTCAAGTTCTTTTGTCTGGGAATGGCTTCCAGGCTCCGGCTGAAAGGAGTCAGGGTTCCCTCCACCTCTAGCCCGGATTCCTTTCCCACTTTTTTCTACAATCCATGGATCATTTCCACAAGGTCAGGTTCATCATCATCATCTCTAACAGTCTTTCCCCAACAGTCTTTCCTCTTCTCGCTGCATCCTTTTCTAAATCTTGAGTTCCAGCTTTTCTTCTTCTTCTAACCGGATATTTTCTCTAAGTTCTTCCAACTTCCTCTATTTAGCTGCTTCACTGTCTCTGGTTTTGCTCTAGGCTTTTTGTGACTTTCTCTGCTCAGGATCGCCAATCCTATCAAAAAAATGATCGGCGGGAATGTTGGGAGCCTTCGGAGTTTTTTGGGACCCCAGCCTGGTCTGCCTCTTCCTGAGCCTGGATCTGGCGTTCTCTATACAATCTTATAGCTTCAGCGAATTCATTCCCGGTCAAGTTTGTCATGTGCTCTGCAACAATCGGGACATTGGTGTACTTGTGCTGGTTTATGTCAATCACAATCCAGGCATCAGCAGGGGTGACAATCCGGGTCATGACTGGCTCTACGACAGGCTCTTGTTGAACCGGGTCCTGACTGGGAACCGGGGCTTGTCTCTGAGTGCTGGCAGAAGGTCTGTTGTTGGTGGTCTTTCCTCTAGCCATGGTTCAACAATCAACGTACAAATGTTTCTCCAAACAACAACTTATACAAAGACTATATATCGCAAACAGATCCAAGATTGCTCCGTGACAACACAGTTTATATGCTCAAGGTTTATGCAAAACGAAATCTCAATAGCTAAACGAAAGGACTAAAACAAGCAATCTAGCCAACAATCAAGCTTAAACACTAAAAATTGGAACTTTAACAATACTTGCAACAGATATGGGTCACATATGGTAGGACTAAGCTATCATGTACATAACCATGGCTCAACATGAGAAAATACAACATTTTTACTACTGAGCGGGGTTGTTTTAGACCTTACAGGTGAGTATTTAGACTCTTTTGGAGAGCTTGTTGATGAAGGTGAGTCCAGTGACACCGAGACCAAAGGACGAAGAACAGCCCTCCTTCTAGCGCCAAATGATAAGTCCTAATCCCGATCTAGTCCTTCCAATGTCGCGTGCGGTGTAGCTGCTGGTGGGTGTCTGCAAAACAACACCGGAAGGGGGTTTGAGCCCCGCGGCGCCTCCGGTGTGAGAATAAGAGATGGCTTTTGGAAGGTAAAGACTAGAAATGAGAGAGATCTAAGTATGGAGGGTGAGTGTGTGTGTATAATATAGTGTGGAGTCAAAAAAGACCAACCCCTCAACCATTCATCCTGGGACTATTTATAGGCCCAAGACTAGGGTTTTGGGAAATGTACCTGTGATCCTAGCCATTCGTTACCAGGTGAGGAGGACATTTGGCGCTCACGGATGCTTTACACGTGTCTAGGTGAAAATTGTGGGAGATTGTGTCATGAATATTCTGCCGTGTGCCTTTATTGTGCTCATCATTGGCAATCATTAGCTGTCATCATCAACAGTGGTCCCCATCCATGACTCGTGCTCCACCTGTTCCTGTGTCATTTTGGCCATGATTGCTTTCCGGGCTGGGCCCAAATGAACCGGGGCTAAAATGGTGGACTGGAATTAACCCTGGCCCAAAACAACTAAGATTATTTATATCCTATCAGCAGCAGCATAAGAGTACATCGTTTTTAATGTATGTAACTCTGTATGTATCAATCAATCTGCAATTTCAGTGAACCTTGCTCTGATACCATGACACATTCATTGATGCGATTGATACTCAAATGATGAAGATAAAGATGAATAAGAAAGCAATGTAAATGAAGAAGACGATCTTAAACTGTATATGTTGAATGGATAGGAAATGATAGACTATACACACTAATGATTGTTTACATGATGATGATTCTCCAATACACAAAGATTGACATTTACATTGTACTGCATCAGTATATATATACTATAGATTCTAGACGGTAAATGAAATATTCTGTTATAACAGAATTGTAAGAACTTGATGCAAGTTGACACCTTGACATCTGCACTAGTCAGCCTCATTTTCCACCTCAGCAGTGACCTCAGTGACTCAGTAGTATCTGTAACAACAACTAAATCATATTTGCCCTTTCAGAGTTTCTGGTTGAGATTCTCTAGTTTGTGTTTTTGTTGTCTCTTGTTTTTCTTCTTTTACATAGGTACATTGCGTTTGCATGTTTATGCCATGGACTGAAATAGAAAGATAATGTATAAACTATTCTGTATAACATGGGAAGTCTTTGAATGCTTCAGAATCAGAAGAAACTTAAGTTGTGTGGCCAGTTCATATTAGCATCCTGATCCTTATTTGATGCTTCTTTTCTAAAAAGTTCTTCCTTACTGTATGCATATGTTGGTTTTTTCTGGTTTTGTATCTAAGAAGTTGCATGTTTGTATGCTTTTTTTTTCGGGTTGTTTGCCTATATACCACAATTTTATCTTCTTTTTTTTTGCTTAACCGGCTAAGGAAATAAGATAAGATTATTAATTCATTTTGACACCTTAAAGCATCTACAACCATGTTATGTATAATAGTTAGCTAAAATAATATTAAATAATCATTGGCTATATTATAGAGAATGAAAAAGTGTTTTGTCTCCAACAGTATTAGCTATAGTTGTTACCTATATTTCAAAAATTAATATTTTATCATTATAAACAAGCAAAAAGTAATTATATATTGAAGTAACATTGTGAAAATATTAAAAATTGGAGGGAGATGAGTTGACATTTATAGAGAATTGTATTGGTTGTACATGTATAGCCAACCAAGATTGGTTATGTAAAATTTTTATTGCTAAGGGATTGAGGTTGCCGAAGGCAATTTTGCATTCCTATTAGCTACATGGGGTGGCAACTAGAATATCACTAAGGGTTTTTGTAGAGGTTGGGCTTTTTGTGTCAATTATAACACTATCTATACTTGTTTCTATATTTAGCACTAACTACATCATTTTGGTATTTTACATTTAAGTATAGCATAATTAGAGCTGGTTTTTTTTTTTACTTATATATTATATAATGGTAGTAGCACTCACTTTAACACCATCATTGTGCTTGCTCTTAAGATCTGTTCGTAGTTAAAAAGGGTTTTGATCAGAAATTTTCATGGCAAAGTGGGATTTGTTGCAGTGTTGGTTTATGTTTTGTGCGGAGAGTTTTTGTGTAGTAAATGTTTTGATCTTTTTTTCTGCAAAGTGTTGTATGGGAAGCGACCAGTATATTTCCTATTAGCAATAAGCGGTTAATGTTATCAACGACGAATAGCCTTGTTAAATTAATAGAGATAATTGTGAATGTGATCCTGACAAACACAGGATCGGGAAGTGTAAGATGCATGTTGATCATCCGACTAATACTTTTTTAATTGTCACTGTGAAACAGTCACTCACTGAAAAGGTATAAAATTAATAGCAAGACAAAATGTACATACAAATATACAAGTTACATGCATCGACTTTAAGCCTCTAAATAATGAATCCAATTTGTTCTGTAAATAAATATACTCTACATATATATTTTCTATCCTGAGATTTGCCTAGAGACAAACTGCAAACTGAAGACGGTGACATTCTCGTTAGTTTTTGAAGCAATTCACTTCGCTTTTTGAAGAGGTAGTTGCTCTGTATTTTCTGATATATATGAATATGCTCGATTTTAAAAAACACGCTCTCCTGTAGCATAGAGATTCCAGAAGATGGCTGAAGCAAAGTACAGGCACGCTGTGACACTAAGGAATGCTTGAAAAGATCCGAGCCATTGCACGAAGTAACCTGTTCCAATGGTACTGACTATTGCTGCCAATGTCCCGGCTGAGTTTGATATTCCTGTTGGCAGAATTTATAGTAAAATTTAGTTATTACCAGCCAAACTCAGAAAATGCAAATTATTGGATAGTAGAGATTAAAAAAATCTGAGAATATACCATGTAGAAATCCTGCATACTGGGGTGCGATATCCTGGTCAAACAACCATTAAAACTATTTTAGATCATCAGCGATAGATGAAAAGTATACCACGGAAGAATTTTACGAAATTAAGGAAAATATGTAATGAAGGTTCTACTTGTTCTGAATGCAGCGTGAATAGTTCTTACCTGCATATTTAGCAGAAAGCCTGCTTGGCTAAAAGAGCTTAGACTTAGAGCTAGAGTCATTAATACAGATGCAACTACAGGTGTCTTGGCAAAGTTCAAACATAGTAATGCTATCCCAGGACCAATGAAGCCGATAGACTGCCATTAAAAATTTATCATTGTTAATAATTTAACACAAAACAAGAATACTCTTATCTGGTATATTTCGACAGATAACCAGAACGCTCGTGGGAGTATAAAGCAATGTTCTTAGACAAAATTTAGATATTTGATGAAGTTACCTGCATAACTTTCCTGGTGAAAGTTATCGATTTTCCTGATTTAATTAAAGAATCTGACATTGCTCCAGCAATGTATCCTGAAATTGCCATTGTTCCCCATGGGACAGCACTAAACCATGCTGCTTGCTTCAAGTTTACATTGAAAACCTATTCAATAAAAAAAAAACATATATCAAACAAGATCAACAACTCGAAATCTTGAATATGGATGAGTATTGGCATCAATATTAATTGGAGAAAAGTAAGAAAACTTAGGAAAAGGTTAAGAGAATATTGTAACTCACTGTTTTAAAATACACAGGCATCCATGAAAGAAGTACAAAGTATCCCTGCACAATAGAACATCTTTCAGAACAACTAATGCAAACATTGCCTTATATTTAGAAATTGAATTTTTAATTGAAAACTATGCGAGAAGAAGTAAATGAAGCCTACCCAGTTGTTGGTGATGTTTGCAATAATGATGGCCCATGTGGCCATTTTTGAAAATAAAAGGCGTACTGGAGGTAGCTTGCTCTTGTCAACAGGAGAATCGGATTTCCCAGCTTGAATTAATCGCAGTTCTGATATGCTAATAGAATTGCTATCTTGTGGATCATTTGTCACGTGAAACGCCCAGATAGTTAGCCATAGCAATCCCAGAGATGAGAAGAGAATGAAAGGACCAGATAATCCTACGGTTGACATTGCCAGAGGTGTCAGTAATAAGCCCATTACATTTCCAAGATGAAAGCCACCCATGGATAAACCGACAGCAGTTGCTCTTTCATGACTGGGAAACCACCTAAAGTATAAAGACAAATCAGTATTTCTTTGCTTCATATGTTATGTTATTTTATGTCCAGTATTTGAGACCAGAACTGAAGAGTGAACGTATACTAAATGTATCAGACTAAATTTCTGAATCAATTTGGATATAACTTTTCAAAATAAAAAATCATGCATTACCTTGACAAGAGAGTGTTCATTGATGGTAAAGCTACTCCTTCAGCCAATCCAAAGAAAGCCCTAACAGCTAAAAGGCTGAATGTTGAGTGATTTGCAGCCCATGGCGTAAGTAGAGTGGCCAAAGACCACAAGGTCACCCCCCAAGCAATCACCTTCTTGCCTCCATATCTGTCTACCAAGGCTCCTCCAATTATTGATGAAAATATGTATCCCCAGAGAAATGATGACTGTTCACAAGGTAGGAAGCAAATGAAACATACCATCAGCACTTTGGATGATGAAACATGTACCAAAGTTAAGGCTTCCAACCCGCTGACGCTGATTATTTTCATTCTTTGTTAAATGTGTAAAATTCTTGTTTTAGAAATAAAGTATTGATGCTGTTAGAGTTTATTATCAGTATCTAGTAGTTTATAATCAGAGTTACATCATCAGAGTATGACTATCAGAGTCTGTTGACTGAATTTCTATAAATTAGGGGAGATTGATACTACAGTACTGGATCAGATTTGCATAGATATGTTGGTTCCTACAAGTCAACAACTGAGTTGCAGCTATCATACAGAAGATAATTGATATTTTCTGTTATGCATTGTAATCATATCTTTTATAATTGATGGGAGCAACTGTGTAGTTTATAAACACAGCACTATAAGTGTCGATTATTGATATATCTTTCTTATAACCTAATGAGTAGTGCTAGGTACCCAAAATTGGGTAAAAAAACAGTTCCAAAATGATGTGGCATGGGTGATGTGTCACTTTGGGCTATTTTAATTGGTGAAATTAATGTGAATGCATGGGGGGTCCATCTTAATAATTATATAAAGACCAATGAAAACATGACACGTGGCATTTTGGAACCGTTTTGGGATCCAATTTTGGGCACCTAGCATTTCTCTAACCTAACCTAATAGCTCTCAAGAACTGTGTACTTCTTGAGAGTGTGAATTTATGTTATCAGAATTTATTCATCATTAATAAAATCTGTCAGTTTCTTCATACTATGTTTCATATTATTATTATTGTTTAATCGAAAAAAACATACAATTGTATTCAACCCCCTTCTACAATTGTCAATTACTAGGCAACACCTTGCAACATTAGGCTACATTTCGCCATCCCCGCGTGATGATAGTAAATAATAGTTTATTAGATCTTATACACACCACCATCACCATAGATTTCATATGGTCTATGTGTCCGATATAGATGAAGAAAACAGCTATAATCATCTTTCATCTCTTATCATAGTTATTAGTCGGCGGAAAAAGAATTGTTCAGTCCTTGCTACATTTATTATGACTTTCTAGCAGCATGCTACACAGTTGCTACATTTATTAATCTTCTCTCGTGTTTTATCGTACCTATTACTTTATCAGCAGCGGAAGAATTGTTTATCTTCCTATACATTTCTAGTGCATTGCATCAGAGCAAACAATAATTCTTCTTGTAAGCACATTAGCTACCTTATGAATATGGTTCCCTTGCTTTAAATTTTTTTAGCAGCTGATATTTCAGATAAACCTAGAAACTAAACAAAACCCGTTTAAACAATATTAAAATTATTCTTTTAGTAATAAACATTTGAACATGATGTACATATTAAGTTCCCCTACAACAACTCAAGGACTACAAAGAGTAGTTGGTAAGTTAACATCTCAGGTTTAGGAAAAGTGGTAACTTAACATGGTACGAGAAACCCGGGGGTCATGAATTCTAATCCTGACAATCCTATAAATCAACATTTAATTTAGTTGTTGGCGCAATATAGGCCTGTAATGAGCTGCTCTTCAAACATGGGTTGTCAAGTGAGGGACTTGTTGACACACCTCACCTAACAAGTAATCACATAAACCTGTGTGTGTGTGTTGTAGTAATTCAAAAAATTACCTGAACAATACCCAAGAAAGAGCTGCTCCAACCATGTTTAGCAGCAAGAGGAACAATAGCAACAGACATAACAACCCTATCTGCATTACACAAACTCATAACACAAGCCATTAAACCTACCACCTTCAATCTCTCTGGTATTACAAATTTACCTTCCTCTCCTCTCCCACCTACTAATATTCCCCTCTCTATCCCCTCAGCAGTGCATCTCACAACCAGCCCTCTCTGCTTCTTCTCATCATTCTTCTTCAATACATAATCACCATCATTTCTACTAATCCTTCTCTTATCCCCATTAAAAGATACTAAATTTCCCAACTTTCTTTGAAAGTTGTGATCAAATCCCAAATGGGTTTTTCTAAAACTAACTAATCTTGATTGAGTATTTGAAAATTTTGACAAATGTATAGTAGAATTTGTGGGATTAAATGTGGCCATGTTAGCAGAAAAAAACAGAGCAAGTTTCTAAAAGCATGCACTCTTTCTATGTACCATTGCAATAGAATAGGTACAACTACTACAAATATATATACACAAGCAATGTTTTTTATTAAGAGGATGAATTTATAGACACGAATGTGTAAATGAATAGTTTGAGTTGAATAAAATGGGGTTGGTAGGATGAGAGATTAAGGACACTTTTGATTCTTCAACTGTGTTTTCCTCACCTAAATTTTATGTTGGCATTTAGAGTCATGAGTGGACCCCTGATCATTTTGTACAATACTATATTATGTTATATTCAATTTGGATTTTGTACGATGGATAATAATTCATGAATTTTAAATGATTGTTGCGGATTTTAATTTTACACAGATTTTAATTTAACTGAGTTGATTAAAAATCTGTTTGAGTTTTACTGATTTAGGTAGAGATTTTGACAAATTCTTCAAAATCTTATGAATTATGAAAAGATTTCAAAAAACATAAAATATAATACGAAATCCATCAAAATCTACCATTTTATCAAATTAAAAAAGTCTATAGACTTTTGAATACCACCAGATTTTAATGAATTTTTTCAAATCTGAATTGAATACCTCCAAATTTTAAAAGACTTTTTTCAATTCATATTGAATATCACCAAATTTTGATAAATTTTTAAGAATCCAAAACGAATACTCAAGAATTTTAGAAATCCAAAAAAATTCTATAAACTCCTAATTGAATATACCCCCTAGTTTGGTAGGTGAATTACCGAATACTTTCCACCAAGGTTTCGCATTTGGATGTTTGGAGAAATTTATAATTATGGTTTTAAAATATTGGATATCTTAATGTTTGGTAGATTTAAGATTATTATCTTCTTTAAAAAATTGATTAACATATATAATAAATATCATAATTCATAAAAATATTTAAATTATAATTTTATATTTATGTCAAAATATTTTAAAAAAGTGTAAAAATTTAAAATTACATAATCTTTTGAAACAGAGTGAGCAACTTCTATTTAGACCTACAAATGGTACCGCAAACAAATTCCACTTCAAAATTTTGTTCAAATAATACTGCGATTATAATACTGTATAAATTATATCAAATAAATAATATATGATAACAAATTTTACGTCTTTCACTACATCTTTGTAATTTTAACAAAAATAGATATATTTCCTTCACACCTCATTTGTATCTTATTATATTTAATAAAATACTTAATTTAGGAAAATGAGAATATCATGTCTCTTTTTTAAATATTTAATATAAAATATAATATAAACGAGGTTGAGGTTGAGGTTATGTATTGGAAATGGCTTAGTACCGTTATAGTCGGAGTTACCGACGCATATCACAAAAACAAATATGAATTTGTCATATCTAATACTAATACGATTCCTACGCAGCAGTTGCGTATCTCAACGTCTGCACACTCACCAATTATATATATTGGATTTTTTTATCACCTACCCTAATGCCAACTACCCCGTTGAATGATAATAATTGTTACTCCTAATTGTGCAGCTATCATCTCATCTCATCCTTTTGGTTGGTAAGAGCAAGTCCAATGCAATGCTAATTTGTTGGTGTCATTTCTATAATTTGAAATAAAATGTCAAAATTTTCAACTCCAAAGCGGTTCTATACTTGGATGCAAATATGCATATATGCATCCTTGGTTCTAAATTTGAAACCAAGGATGCATTTATGCATCTAGCCACATCATCAAACAAT
>PHNY01196233.1:17429-30929 GCA_003724115.2 Anethum foeniculum | reverse complement strand
TATTTTTAGAAAAAGAACTGTTTTATTTGGGAAAAATAAAAAAGGTAACGTGTTGTAGTTGAAAAAGGCAATTGGTATTTTAATTAAAAAAGATAATTGGTTAGTTATTGGTAATAATTATATTATTATTAAATTAAAAGCCTGAAAGTCAAACCAAAACTTTCAATATTTCGTCTATTGTAATATAGTAAGTATGTATAGATAATAATTTATTTTATTTTATTAAATTGAATTGCCCGTTATATTTTTGGAAAAAAATTGTTTTATTTAAGAAAAATAAAAAAGGTAACATATTTTAGTTGAAAAAGTTAATCGGTTTATATACACTAATTATGATTAAAATAGGAGTTATTAATAATTATAACATTTTATTTATATAATTGCCTATGATATTTTTGGAGAAAAGATATTTTAGTTGGGAAAAATAAAATGGTAACATGTTTTAGTTTAAATGAGTAATTGATTTGTATGACAATTAGCGAGGATAATTTAGTAAATACAGCAAGTACTAAGTACCAAGTACCAAGTACCAAGTACCAGACTATCAAAACTTTCAATGTTTCGTCTTTAATATAATAGTATAGAAGTAACTAATATTTTAAAAGTATAGAATGTCAAACGCCCTGATTATTTCTTAAACCTTTAATATTTCTTACCAAATAAAAAGCAAGTAATTATGAATTTCTTATTCCGCAATAGAATAATTATAGGGATTCAGAAAACATTTGGATCGTACAAGTGGCTCAAGAGTTGTGTAAACTCAAACCATGACTATTATCACAGTATGTCATCAGATTGTAATAGTTTAGCGAGTAAAAGTTGTGTAAAAGGCCAGTTTTCATAATTTATTTGGCTGCTGCCAGTTGTTTGAGGATAAACATGTGATCTTATCACAAGATGAAGCTCACAGATCAACAAACCCGTTGACAAGTATTGGTCGTGTTATCCTGTAATCTACAATTTACAACTCTAAGTCTATGTATTTCGCAAGCCACATATATTTCATTATGAAATTGTTAGAACATTATATATTATTTTTTGACATTTTAATAGTCAAATTCTTTATGCTAGTCATAGACTCATACTAAAAAGAAAGGAAAATGTTATTTCCGCAGCAAAAAAGAGTGTAAAAGAATCAAATTACCTCCTCATCTGAATTCTTTTTAGGACTGTTGATTTTGCATCCAGTTTTATCTTTTCAACCTTTTCTCATTCCGAAAGTAAAAAAGAGTTTTGGTAATAACAATTCCCAAAAAAAAATTATAGTTAAGCGTGATGGGATTCCTAAAACGATAAGAAGTTAGATTAAAAAATAAATAAATTCAAAGTTACCTGTATATATTTATGCACATCCCAAGCTCCACATATATATTTGATATCATTAAATCGATAAATAATATTATTTATTTTAATATATTATTTAACTTATACCTGCAATTTAAATAGTACTTTTTAGGTTTAGAAGCATCAAATAAACTGCGAAAGCGTAGTTGGACAACATGGGATGAGTGTATAATGACTGATTTAGTCTTCACATCGTTAAATACATATGGAAGCATGTATATATTACGGTAATGAAAGAAGGGTCCTGTTCCTGGCTCGGGGAGAGTTTATCTAATACGGCACTGGGGGCGTAGATCTATATTTTAAGAATTCAGATTAAAATTTGTTTTTTTTGCCATTTCATGAAAATTGATTTTCGCAAAAAGACAAAATTCCGATCCACGAAAAATTTTCACGGAATGATAAATTTTATTTTTTCAAATCCAGACCCTTAAAATACTGATCTAAGAATTCTGGAACAGTGTGTTAGATAAAATTTATATAACATGTTAAGGATTAGCACCCATGAAAGAAAGAAGAAAAGTGTAAAGGCTAATCTGTATCCTTAACAAGATGAGTTTTAGAAACACTTGTTAGTTTCATACATATCATGTTTTGCTACTTGACCCTTTTTAGTAGCTTTTTATTTAATTGAAAGGGGTCAGGCTAATGGTATCCTTAACAAGATGAGTTTTAGAAACACTTGTTAGTTTCATACATATCATGTTTTGCTACTTGACCCTTTTTAGTAGCTTTTTATTTAATTGATAGGGGTCAGGCTAATGTGATTATATGGACTTTAGAGGTAGAAATTAGTCGAAGGAAATAGACCGAAAATTAAAAAGCATTACTACATACCCTAAAATTGTTTCTAAAAGTATTCCCGAATGAGTTTGTTTTTATTCGTGGGACTCATATGAATGCACGATGGTTCCATATCATTTATGAGAAAGCAACCAATCACATACTGACAACTCAGCATTCAGGAATGGTTTTAGGAATCATTTCGGGGACTCTAGCATTTCTCGAAAATTAAGGGGGCATAACATAATAGGGTATATAATACAGTGCTTGCTCCTAAATTCGAGCACTATTTATATATATTTAAAAACTCAATATGAATATTTGTTCAGGGTTCAAAATGGGTGGGATGGTGATACAAGTTTAGCAATATGTATTATTTGTCTTAAAATAAGCATTCTTTCGCATACTGAATGTTATATTGTATGTAAATATAATGTGTAAAGTTGCAGATTCTTTATTTGAACAAAAATTAGTGGATATTAAGAACTTGTGCTGCGCTAAATTAGGTTATGGTAATCATCAGGGTGCGATCAAACATCAGCGGAAATGTATAGAGTTTTGTGAGTGCATGGTTTGTTAGCCTCCAGGCTCCAGCTCAAGCCTCAAAGACAAAGTCAGTGCATGGTTTGTGTACTGTTTGTGGTTTGTGTGTACTGTAGACATCCATCATCAATTTGTTTACTTAAATTACTGGAAAGTGGAACCTCCACTCATGCATCCTAGCTACGTATACACGCACACTAGGGCACCACCGTAACTTGATACTTCCTCCGTCCCGGTAGATTATATACATTTGGTTTGGACACGGAGGTTAAGAAAAAGTGTAATTTAAGGAGAAAAAGTAAGAAAAGTGGGTAAAGTGGTGGGACCAGTTAATATTTTATATATAAAGTGGGTGTAGTGGAAGAAAGTAGTGGATGTAGTTGGATTTTTATATTATAAATCTTTACTACTTTTGGTAACTTTTGAAATGTATAGAAATGAATGGGACATCCAAAAAGAAAAAGTGTATAGAATTGAACGGGACAGAGGGACTACTATAGTAGTATACTCTACTGCACCAAATATTTTAGTACAAATAAAGTAACTCTCTTTCCCGGGACAACGCATATTCTTTGAAATTCATGTTTTTCAATTTACTTGAATTTTAGTGGATAAGAGCATCCCGGAAGCTAGCTACAATAACATTGTCAAGTATAAATTACAAAGATTTGATATATGTCGCTTCTAGACAAGCAATGCCTCGTAAGAGTGAGTATTTTAAGCTTTAAGATGGAAAATAAAGGCGACGCTCTTGTTTAGCTAATTCAAGAAGGGCGACGTTAATTGTTTCAAAAGTTTCTTACTATCATCGCCAATCGGTTTACGGTTAATATATATAAGCTAAGAATCTTCATTTCTATTATATTTTTATCAACAGAATAAATAATGTATTCGTTTTTACTTCTTCACTAATAGTTCATAATCATTCACGTAAATTTACATATTATTTATCCGTGACTTTTTAATTTTTGTTGGTTCTCAAAACAGAGATAAACCCTTGACGCAGCGAAATAACACCCGAAAGAAAAAATTAATATGTAGAGCTCACACCAGTTCTACAACCATAAGTTATAAACTACAAAACAAGCAATAATTAAAGTAAAGAAGAAGTAATTTTTGTTGGCCAAGTGAAAGAACCTTTTTTTTTCTTTTGTATATATTAATATGTAAATGTTTTCTGTATACGATATAACTCTCCTGGAAAAAACCTAGCTAATTTACTACCGTTTACATATCATAATAATTATGGGCCTAGTTTAAAAATTAACCAAAAAAATATTTTTGGGTCAAAAAATACTTGGTCCAAGTCGCCGCACCACGGGGAGCGTAATCCACCCCATAGTGCAAAAGTTCCTGCCTTCGCCTCAATAAACAGATCTTCTGGACCTCCAAAACCGATCTCCACCGTTCAGAATTTAGATAACTGAGCAAGGAAGACGTTGTCCATAATTCAGGGCGATCCGACCATTGGAACTCCGGGTAATGCAAAAACAAAACAGCTAACTCGACTAGAAAAATTCCTACGAATTTTTCACATTAGCTTCTCAATTAGCACCAAAAACTAGCCCAACCATCAACATCACAATTCTCCACCTCGTACATCATTTGATAGACCTCAAATTATGGATGAACACCAAGAAAACTATGAACGCCTCGATATGTAAACCCCAACCGGCTGCACCATTGTTACCATAGTTGTCTACGTACCCTTAACCGGGATCAAGCCACTGTAGTTCTCATTATGGGGTGAAATCTCCACCTCACCCCAACAACGCCCCGAAGGGCAATCAACACCTGATGATATTGAGCAAGTCCAAGCAATGTTGAAACTTGCTCCCTGCAGAAAATGAGACTAAATCCCAAATTTGGTTCTTTTGTAGAGATTCCATCTCTTCTTCCATCGCTGCCAAACCACTCTCACTATTACTGTTCCGAATAGTTTCCTTGAAGGAGATGGGCTCATCATCCTCCACCGAGAGTGCATACTCTACTGCATTAACCTGCCCGTAGTGTTTCAGAGGCTTATTTGACCCAAGCTTTTGAACCTGTTTGTATGCTCGTTTTGGCCTAGCAGAAGCCAAACTTTCCTCAAACTGTTGTTGTTCGTGTGCCTCCATATTTTCTTGCTCAAGAGTCTAAAACTCAAACTCATCATCTTCATGAATATCTCCATGATCTTCCAGCTGAACACGACTAGAACCTGGATGAGGCTTAGATTCTATCTCAACCACCTGAGACTTAGAAGTCTCAATATCATTACCACCAGTCATTTTAACTTTTGGAGAAGCTACCATAGTATCCTCATCAAACGTAGCATCTCTGCTGATTACAAACTTCGAATCATCAATAGACCAAAGACGATAACCTTTTACACCTATTGCATACCCCAAGAATATAGCCTTCTTGGCCTTCGCATCAAGTTTTCCCTCGTCAACATAGTAATAAGCCGTGCACCCGAAAATTCAAAGTCTCCCATAATCTGCATGTTTCCCTGACCATACCTTATAAGGTACATCTCCATCTAAAGATGCATGAGGTGACCGATTTACAATGTAGCGAGCAGTAGCTACTGATTCTGCCCACCATTCTTTACCCAAACCAGCGTAGGATCGCATACACATTGATTTTTCCTGCAATGTGCGATTAAGCCTTTCCGCAACCCCATTTTGTTGTAGTGTCTTTCTGACTGTCCAGTGTCTAACAATGCCTTCCTAATCATAAAACTCCTTGAAAGCACCATCTTTATACTCTGTACCATTATTAGATCGCAGTGTCTTTAATTTCTTACCTGTAGGAGACCTGATGGTATAAAATTATAAATTAAGGGGTGTCATTTAATTTATAATTCTATGTGCATCTTTATGTGTCATTTAATTTATAATTTTTTGTTTTATTAAATTATTTATGTCATAATTTCTTTTATGTTTATTATTTCAGGTGCCTTAGGAATGAATTGGTGTTTATTTGAATACTGGGATTTTCTATTCTGACATTAAAGTTTTATCTTCTAAACTTCCGCGGTCATCTTTGCATGTCCGACGGTTAGAGGATAATCTTTCTTGTTCGGAAGAAATCCTTGTTGCGGTTATTGTATTCTGATACAATTCATATACGTGTAACGTATTTGCTGTCAAAAAAAATTATAAATTAGGGGTGTATTTAATATGAATTTTAGAGGATTGATAATAATTCATAAATTTTGAAAGATTGTTGTTGATTTTAATTGTTCGCGAATTTTGATGGAGTTAATAAAAATATCTAGTAGAGTCTTGATGATTTTGTGAAATTTTTTAGAAATCTATAAAAATTTCTTGTAATTTAGAGAGATTTCAAAATATTAAAAATACACTAGTAAATCCATCAAAATCCACGAAATTCTCAAATAAAAAAAAGTTCATGAACTTTTAAATACCAACTGATTTTGATGAATTTTTTAAAATCTAAATTGAATACCACCAGATTTTAATTAATTATTTAAAATTTAAATTAAATATACTTAAATTTTAATAGACTTTTTACCAATTCAAATTGAATATCTCCAAATTTAAAAAAAATAAAATTTAAATTAAATACCTACAAACTTTAAAAATTAAAAAAAAATTCTCCAAAACCTGAGCTTTACTTAAATTATGTCCAGCGACTAGGGGGGAGCATAGGCCGGTTCGGCTCGGTTTTTGAATAAAACCGGAACCGCAGCCAAATATCTTCGGTTTCTAAAATTAAAAACCGCAACCGCCGGTTCGGATTCGGTTTCGGCTTAAAAGATTCCGGTTCGGTTATAATTGGCTCGGTTCGGTTACAAAACCGACAAATATAAAAATGAAAAGCAATACAAAAAAGAGACAAATTAATGCGCGCAATTTTGAGAAAATAATTAATACAACATTGTTCAAACATAAATAATTCTCAAACAAAGCTTGCTGCAGGTTCAGGTTTAAGCATGTAATTCTCAAACAGTCCGAACATGTAATTCTGAATTAAGTGACAAGAACTCAAAACAACTCTGTAATTCTGAATTAATTTTGAAGCTGGCCTGACATTAAATTAACTGAAGATGAGGTTTAATACTGAGTTCCAGGGCTAAAAAAATGCACCTTACTGGTACATGAAACATATGAACAAACTGAAGCATCTGATTGTCTCAAATTACAGATTCTCATTTGCTAAATTGTACAACTTTCCGGTTAGGAATTTATCCAGCCTAACGAGAATATGCAGAACCTGACATTAACTAGGTGCGAGGTTGAAAAAGCTCAGGACTTCTCTACTATATTCAATACAAAACTATTCAGTCATCTTATAGTCCAATACAATTGTTTTTTATTTATTTATCGTAATGTAAAATGTAAAAGTCAAATCCAAGTTGACGTTAAATTTTCAATAAGTTAAAAGTCTTGAAACTACAGCTATACACTAAAGTTGATCATTCAACTTGAAATCCCTTCCAGGAAGTATGATGGCAGAGACATCATTGTAAGAATGAGCATTAAGGTGGGCAGGCAGGCAGGCAGCAAACTTGTTACAAGCTAATGCCTTATTCCAATCTAGCTAAACTAGAAACTCTGTTCATTTATTTATTTGAAATATTTTTAAAATTCATATAAATTATATAAATTATATATATATATATATATAAAATATTTATTTAATTATTTATATAATTGGTTCGGTTTGGTTTTTTTTTTGGTTCGGTTTTAACTAATAACCGGAACCGAACTCATAAAATCGGCTCGGTTTTTAAATTTTCGATTTCGGCTCGGTTTTTCTCGGCTCCGTATTTATCGATTTTTACCGATTTCGGTTCGGTTTCGATTTTTTGCTCACCCCTACCAGCGACAGATCATGTGAAATCAGCATCGTCGGTCAAATAGGATGATAAATCGATACCCACCTGTCATGTAATGTGTGATGAGTAGGGTGTAAATTGATTCCGACCATAGGGTATTATGTTAGGTTTAAAAATATGAAACATGTTTCATATTTTTTAATGCCTCTTTGGAAATTTAAATTTTATTTGAAATTCTGGATTTGACCAAATAAGCTGTTTGGAAATTTAGATTTGGAATTCGTTTGAAATTCAAGACACTCAAAGATTAGTATAAACATCAGACAACTCAATTCCTGTTATTTGAAATGAAATGCACGTTTTCAAACTCCCTCTTATATATTATCTAAATATGATAAAAATACTAAATTTGAATAAAATATAATTATTTTTATACTCATTATATTTTTAAGTAAATAGTCATTTTATAACTTTTTTCATACCTTCTATTAATTTGTATTTTTATATAATCTTAAAATAAAATAAATATCCTTATATATTTAAATTTTTGATTTATGATTATTATATTTCTATAGTACTATATTTAATTTAGAATTGTTATCAATTATATATTTTAAATAATAAAATTCCAGTGCTAGTGAATCATATTCAACTCGTATCCGATGAATCACGAATTATGGGATTACCAAAAAAAATATAATACTAGCTCGTATCGATTTGGATCCGAAACTCAAAATATGAAACTGTTTCATATTTAAATAAAAACTACCAGACCCAGATTAAGATATTATAAATAAAACGATACAAGACATGAACAAATATATACTCGGTTCAATCCGGACCATTTTACACCCCTACTCATATATTTTATAAAATTCCCAATATAGTTTTTTTTGAAATAAAGGAAATATTATTAAGAAGAAATATCATACATCAAAGTCTCCAGCAACATATTTGGAGGACACGAAAAAATGCTTTGGCGATCTAACTAAAGTAATTAACATAATAAAAAATAACATAATATATGAAATAATTAAAACAACAAAAATATTTAAATAAATATTTAAATAAAAAAATTATTATTCCTAATATATGAAAAATTAACATAACAAAAATTACTGAGAAGCAATGATTAAATCCGCAGCGTTTAAACATAACAGCATCTTTGACGCTACCCTTTTAAAATGGCTGCTTAATATAATCAAAATTAATGATTTAATAAAATTTGGAACATGTAAGGGTTAAATTGCAAAAAACAAATAGTATATTATTATTATTATTATTATTATTATTATTATTATTATTATTATTATTATTTTAAGTTATTATAAATAAAATATATCATTATGATAATACATATATAACTTAAAAAACAAAAAAATTGCAAATTCTATTTAAGGTATGTCATATAGACTTTGATTAATGATTTTAGGGGCCGTTTGGTTCAAGTATTTCACGTATTTGGAATGTTATTTAGTCATTCCAAACTCATATGTAATGTCTGGTTGAAATATTTTTTTTCTCAAAACTCATAACTCAACCCCACAATGGATGGGTTTTTTGATACCAAATGGGGAAGTGGATGTTAAACATGAAAAATCAAATATATTTTTTATTTTTTATACAATTATATGTAAATGTTTAGTTCAAAAGTATATTAATAGCTCAAAAATATAAAATTATTATTTACATTAATATTTTAATTAAATTAAATTAATTACTTAATAATAATAATTTAAAATAATCATATCTTGTTCCGATATCAAAAATTATACCTCAACCTTATTCTACCTTAATCTAATTCTTAATTTCAACCCCGTACCACCCAAGATCCCTTAGGGCATCTCCAATAGGGGTTGCTAAGAAGGTTGTCAAACTTCCAATAGGGGTTGCTAAGAAGGTTGCCAAACTTTGCCAAGTTACTATATATATTAATTTTTTATTTTATCACTCCTCCATATCATATTTGGCAACCTATTTCTAAAATACACTCCAATAGTTGGCAACTACAAAAGTTGTCAATATAGTCCCTACACTAATATATAATAAAATGTGAATATATGAAAATGGGTAAGGTTGGATATGCTTTTTTGAATAATAGTTTACATTTAACTAAATGAGTAAGTTGCCAAGTTTTGGCAACTTTGGTAGGCAACCTCTTGGCAACAATACAACTCCAATAAGTTGGCAACCAAGCGTGCTATGGCACATAAGAATTGACAACCTCTTGACAACCCTTATTCGAAATGCTCTTATAACATCCAACCGATCCCTCGATCCCTTATCACAGGTTTATAGTCCCTGTTATATAAGCATTTAATATAGATGTACATAATTTTAAATATTTTGATCACATAATCAAGATTATTAATTTTTAAAACTTTACATAAAAATTTAATATTAATATATTTTTGAAATTTTTTTTAAGAAAACATAAATTCTTACTAAAAAGTTAAAATACTTAAAATTACGTGTTAAAAGATCAGGCGAACGCCTTGCATAACAGATGAAAGAATTTTCTTATTACAACACCTTAAGCGACGAACATGCGTGATATTTTAAAATAATTTAATTATGATTCATCAACACCCGTCAATCATTATCATAATTACTAGTCATTCATATGTTATCGGTGACCATCGTTTGTTTTAATTTGATGTTGATGTTGTGCAACAAACCAAAGGTCCTATTCCTCTATCATCTACCTGTTTTGACTTGCTGTATCTTTTAAAGAAGGATATTTTATCATCACTGCTCTGGTACATACTCCTATCCTTTTTGTCTGCATTAGGTAAAATTGACAAAAATTATTGTTTAATTGATTTTTTAGAAATATTAATAATTCTTTCAAAATCGAACATTTTTCTCATAAATATTATAAACAAATCCTCTATAAGATCGACTGCACTTCTAAAAATTAATGTTGCATTTTTCCGGTCCACCGCTATCTTTCAAAATTCAAATTTCACTACATGATTACAAAAACCGAAAAATACAAAACAAATCTTATTATGATAGTATAAAGAAATAAATAAGTTAATTAGTAAAAGAAAAAAAAGAAATAAATAAGTTGAAAATTACATTTGGTCCTCAGCTTAGGTGTGTTGTAGCTGGCTAGCACATGACAATGTCCTGAATCGGTCAACCCCTCGTATTAATCCCCAAGTTTTCCAAATTTACAATCAGTAGTAAATATACGGCATTTAAGGCGTCCTGAATCCCATCCCGTTTGTTGTACTCATCGACTGTTATGACTGTCTATTAGGATTTTCAAATATCTATATAAAAAAAAATGCCCTAAGTATATACTTAGGGACCTCACTGTAATTTAACGATGATAAAATTATATTTTTTAAATAAATTATGCAATTACAAAAATATCACTAGGGTATTCATATTTTCTTTGTACTCGCTAAAGTTATGTGAGCATCAAACTCTTTTCAAATATCAATATTATAATTACATTATTTACTTGATTTTGATTTATAGAGTTCATTTTATTTTTTGATAGTTAATGAATCAGAACACGATTTTGTAAAGTAGTTATTTTTTTTTTTGACAAATGCGAGATTTTATTAATTAACTGGATCAAAAAGCATACAATCTTTCATTTTGACGGGAATAGAATCTCCATCAAAAACATGATCAGGATACATATGTGACAACCGAGCAAGCTCATGCCAACCTATTCGCAGACCGTTTAATAACATACAACTTTGTGTTGTTTGAATCTTGAAGCAACTTCATGCAATCCTTACTAACAAATTCAAGCCGTGATCTCATTCTGATTGAACTTCGAACAAACTGTACTACGACGAGACAATCTGATTCCACTATAGTATTTTCCCACTTCATTGCTTTCAACCAACTTAAAACCTCCTTAACAGCCATTGCTTCTGCCATACTAGGGTGTAAAATTTCCTTGATCAATCTCGTTTTCGCAGCAACTAAGTTGCCCAATACTTGATGCATCCATACTCTCGAAAATGACAGCATTTACCGTGATCTTCACTATGTTCGGTTGAGGTTTTACCCAAACTTCTGCCCCATCTCCCTGCACTAAAGGTTGAAGAGGAACTTTATAAAAACTATCCTGGGTCTTCTTCCACTGTGAAAGATATTCTTTGGTATTTGCAACCACCCTGGTTGGAGTAGAGAACTTCTGATTCCAAACTGCATCATTTCTCGATCGCCAAATTGCCTAGCACAACATAACTATGTTTGCCTTGTCATCCATTGACTGACTGAGTAAACAGCGTTCAAACCATTCTGAAAACTCCCACTCAACATTTAGTTACTGACGTCGAATGATAGATCATCCAACAGTTTGTTGCAAAAGGACACTGAAGTAAAATATGAGCAGTAGTTTCCACCCCTTGTCTGCAAACATTACACAAATTATCAATCTGTACTCTCCTTTGCCGTAGTTGTGTTTTTGTAGGTAAACACATGGTCAAAGCTCTCCACATAAAAATGAGAGTTTTTTGCGGTGCCTTTATCTGCTAAAGAGATTTCCAAATACTACCATCCACTAGAGCTCCTTTCTGAAGTTGTAACAATCTATACGCACTTTTTACAGAATACTCCCCAGAGGTCTCATCTTCCCATTGCAATACGTCTGCTTCTAACTCATTTTCGATAAGAGTTGCTTTGATACACTCCTGGTCCCTAGCATCGAAAATGTCTGTTATAATTTCCAAATCCCACTCATGTCTTTCAGTACACAATAAAGAGCTAACTGTCTGATTAATCACAGATGGAGATGAAGTTGTAATAAAAGGATTATCTCTATTATTCAACCATGGTTGTCCAGCAATATTAATATTCTTTCCCGTACCTATTCTCCACCTTGAACCAGCTAGAATAACTTTCTTAGCCTCCATCAAGCTTCGCCAAATTAAACTCGGACTACTCCTAAGTTTTGCATCAATAAAAGACGTATCCCTGAAGTATCTAGCCTTATAAATACGTGCAGCCAAGCTACTCGTATTCGTGATCAATCTCCAACACTGCTTTCCCAGCATTGCCAAGTTAAAGTCACGAAAGCTTCTGAAACCAAGACCACCAGAGTTTTTGTGTTTAGTCATACGATCCCATGCCATCCAGTTTAAAGCAGCATTACTCGATGCATTTGAGTTCCACCAAAATTTAGCAAGCAGTCTCTCAATTTCCTTTGTGATCTCTTTAGGTAACAGAAAAACATTCATAGCAAACACTGAGAGTGATTGAGCTACTGTTTTAATCAATACTTCCTTAGCTGGGTGAGAGAATTTCTTCTGTTTCCAACCTTGAATCCTGGCTTTCACACGATCCCTCTAGAATAACCCAGAACTACAGATTTTCTTCTACCCAAAATGTTGGGGAGCCCTAAGTATGTAGCAGAATCATCAGCTTCCTTCATACCAAGCCTGAGACAAATATCAGTCCTATTGTAGTCGATAACATTCTTACTGAAAAAGACTGATGATTTATCCATATTGACCTTCTGTCCAAATGCAGCTTCAAACACCTCTAACAGCTTTAGAACATGATCTGCTTCCTGCAGATTCGCCTTACAATATACATAACTGTCATCTGCAAAAAGCATGTGAGTCACAACAGGAGCTTTATTACATATTCTAATGCCCTGCAACCATTTCCTAGCTTCATACTTGTGTAGTAACGCAGATAAACCCTCTGCACATACAATAAATAGATACGAAAACAAAGGATCTCCCTGTCTAATACCCCTGGTAGGAATAATAGGGCCAATGATGTGCTCTCCATGAATAATATTATAGGATACTGAGATGACACACTGCATTATTAAAGATGTCAACCAAACAGAGAAACCCATCTTTAGTAAAATACCTCTCAGAAACTCCCACTCCACGCGGTCATATGCCTTTGACATGTCCAACTTTAAAGCCATGAATCCTTCTGTTGGAACCAGATTTCTGTACGTTCGGTCACCACCAACTACCTTCGGCACAACCTACAACGAAGAGAATGCGAGGGATTGTCCCCCCGATTCACCTCTGGTGTGAGAATAAGTTAATCTAGTA
>PHNY01196161.1:3938-14237 GCA_003724115.2 Anethum foeniculum | reverse complement strand
GTTGAATGGAATTCAGAAAACTTTTTGAGATTTTCTTCAATCAATTCTTGAGCTAAGTGATGACAATAAATAACAGTGTTTGAATTGCAGTGATGCAGATTGATAAATATATATATTCAAATATAATATTTATTTGACACAAAGTTTTAAAAACTTTCTAGTGGATTGTTCTTCCACCAGAGATATATTGCTTAGAAAATCTGTGATACAAGAAAAATATTGTACACAGCTGCTTCCTAGTATGAACTAAGATGATTCACTATACAACTCTATTTTTCTGAACTTGAATCACTTCATTTTACTAGCTACTACTTGCTTTATATAATACCAAGAATACATGTGCAAAAGACATACTGAAAATATTCTAATTGACTAGGTCCAAGCACATGCTTCTTAATTTCTCTTTCCAATACAATCTGAAAAGAATACATCATCTTTGAACGTTCATGTTTGCACTGAAATGGAAATGCTTCATGATCCTCTAAAAACCTTACTTAGGCTGCCACATTCCTTTTGTATACTTTCAACCCATGTGACTCTATCAGGCATGTCAAGTCACTGTCAACTGCTATTACTGTGATCATCCATTGAAGCTTGATTGGGATTATCCGTTGAGGCTTCATTGGAGTTATCCGTTGATGCTTTGTCTGATAGCAGTTGAAGCTTTGTATAGTCATCTGTTGAAGCTTGTAGTTTATCTGTTGAAGATGTCTTCTTATCAGTTGAAAACTCTTTTACTTACACAAAATTACAAGGCATTGAATATTTACATTTAACCAACCTATTTTGTATATCTTGCTAGTAGTCAACATGACTTAGGAATTAACTTCAACTTTAAACTAACTCAGTTAAACTAGTATACAGAAAGTGTTGCAAACTTGTGAAATAAGGACAAGTTACTCTCTTCAACAGATAAGGTATAGTGCTTATCCATTGAGGCTACAAATATAAGTAAAAACAAATCTACTTAAGGTGTTTTGGTGACTTATCATCAAGACTACAACATATTCCTAACACCCACATTGCAGGAGCAAACTTTCAGGCGATCATTTCAACACTATTATGCAGAGGAGTCTTTTATCTAACATTTCCATTTGTAAGTCTGATTTCCATAATGTATTGGTCATTGTTATAAGTTGATCATATGCGATCCACATCCCATTATTCCATGTTTTTCATCTCCAGTCAAAGGAGTTACACCCACTTCTAATGTATGTGCTAATACGGAAGTATCAGTCGTCTCAGTCAAAGTTTAGAAACATCAAATATTTCACGGAGCTCAGGAAACAATAATATGTCTTCTTTTTTAAGTTATGATAATGCTCTAATACAGTTTCTAGCAGTATTGAATATGTCCACTTTGTTTATTATTGAGAAAATAATCTTACTTTATAGAAGAATTTTTAAAAGATATCGAGGTCTTAATATGGAAACCAAACTGCGAAATATTTGTCCTCAAAATAATTCAGGTTTCACAACTGTCCATCATAAACCATCTGATGATATGCTGAAAACTAAATCTTTTTCAGGTGTTAGAAATTTGTTTGATAGCCTCAATGAAGCAGATGAAGCAACCCATTGGGAGGAAGAAATATTTGATGAATTTAAACTCTCAAATTTCATACCATGGTGTTTGTTTGAACTTTGTATATATTTTTTATATTCTCACCATGTTGTGTGCTTATTACGTTCATGTACTTATTTATTTTCAGTTACGAACAGTGGCATTGCTTTAAATTGTTGATTGTCGACACGGTTACTGTTAGACACATGACATGTAACAAGCCTACTCAATTGACAATGTCACTTTACATGGCCAAATGGATTCTACCATTTGGATTAGTGATAAGTTCTATATGTACTTGTCTTGTTACTTCAATTATGTAACTTTTCTAGATAGCTCAATGATTATAATGAGATTAGGAGTTTCAATGCAACACTTCTGTAAATATTAGTCATAGAATAAATCATTCTGGTAGAATTGCAATCGGAGGTTGTTCAGGTTGCAGTTTGAAGAAAGAAGACTATTTGAAGAAAAGAAGTTACAGAAATTTCACCAAGTCACATATAGTGAAGTCTAGAAGAGCTATACAGTGAAGTGGTTAAAGTTATACCGTGAAGTATAAACTTACATGATGTCCTACATTTTCGGTAATCCAGAAATACATAGTCATCAAAACTTACAGGGGATTCCATAGCACAAAGCAAATGCTACCCAATATCTTACAAGAGCTTGCACGACAATAAGCACAATGCTCCCCAAAATCAAAAACTTACAGGGGCTTGCACAATGCTACCCAGAATCAAAATCTTACAGGGGCTTGCACGATATTAAGCACAATGTTACCCAAATATCAAACATCTCCCAAATTTTATATAAATATATAAAAAATAACCTCAAAATACACTAATCAAATATGACAAACCAAATATCGTACAAAATCGCTAATTATAAAAGTAAAATTTGAGCAGTTCTAAAGAATGTCAATTTACTATAAGAAGATGATTTTATCTGAAAAAGTACAAAACACGAGAATCATAGGCAATTCCAAGACCTTTCCATAATGGTAAGGCTCGTTAAAAATGAACAAGTGACGAATTCAGAAAACAAATATTTGCGGACTGCTGAACAGAATCAACCCCTGATTACAGTAGTATTATGATATTTTAGAAATCAAAATCACCGAATATGACTACATAATGTAAACACAAAAGGCTGATATCGAAAAGAGTTTTCCATAATGGTATTGCTCTTAATATTTGAACAAATATTCAATTTATTATGAATTTACGAAGTTAGGACGTACAATCGCAACTAAACCCACCAGATTATACAAATGGCATATTTTGAGATACTTACAAGCAAAATATCAGAAAACATAAAGAACGAAAGATGAAGATAATCAAATTATCTTTCCAATGAGTCTACAATCACAATAATCCAATAAACAGAGAATGAAATATGAATTTCACAAGAATTCAGAATCACTAAAATCGAAGCATAAGAATCCGATGAAATTACAACAAGATTGAGAGTGTCAAGAAAATATCCGTACCTTGAGAGCTTAGGAATCGAGGATGCTAACCAACAAATTCAGAACCCCCAATAACAAGAACCCTAATTCCTTAAACTATAAATTCATAATCTCCAATAAGGTTTTGTTGATCATCTCTTTCTACATCTTTTTTCTCTCTTCTCTTTCTCCATCTCTTCACCTCTTCTCTTCCCTCTCAAACACAAAGTAACGTATGTCTTGATCTTCTTTTTCTCCTAAAACATTTTCTCTTATTCTTTTTTTTATTCTCTTCTTCTTTTAAAACCTTCAATTTTTTTAAAACTAATATTCTTTTTTTTGAAAAAAGGATTAAATTAATACTCTTAAAACAATATTCTGTTTAAAGAAAATATAAATAAACACATTCTAATTTTAGTTATAACTCAATAATATTATTAAATAATTGAAATCAAATAATCTAACTAAAAACAATCATAAAAATATCAGGATGTTACACTGTAATTAACATTGTTTACGGTCCTAATATAGTCGAGACCTGTAATTTTACGTATACAAATTTATTTTGGATAATACCAAATGTTCGAATCTGAATGATAAAATTTGAGTGTTAGTTGATCGTGTGTTTCCTGAATTTTGGTTGTGTATATTTACTGTCGATTATTTAGGGCATTAAGTTTTTGTCATTTAATTTGGTTTAAGTTTTTTTTTATGCGGAAATGGTTGAGTTGAAATGTTTAAGTTGATGGTTTTATATCTATCAGGATAGTGTATTATCTGAATCTACAACACCGCAACTAATTAATTAGTTTTTAAATGTTCGAATTTGCCTGGTGAAATTTGAGTTTTTATTGCTCCCGTGTTGCCTGAATGTTGGTTTATATCTCTAATCATGTAATAAATATTTACTCTCAATTATTTAAGGTTTTAAGTTATCTCCGTTTAATTTGGTTTTAGTTTTTTTATGTCGCAATATTTTTTTATTTTTACTAGAATGGTGCTTTATTAGAATGAAATTTAGTAATATCATTATCCATTAGCTCTCCAGCAGCCCAAAGATTAAAATAGACATAATTATTTTCTTATTCTTGTTCTTCCATTTCACTTTATTCCCATTTTCTAATTCTAGTCTTTACTTATAAGAACAATGCTCTTGATTTATAAGTGATTAAAGAACATGAAATTTTAAAGTTTGTCTTATAAGCTAGATATTGCATTCATTAATTAAAAGCATATTGCTGGGGCACAAGACTCTCAAGTAACTAGGCAGGGAGGGGGGGTGAATGACTAGTTAGATATTTTCAAAAACTTATACTTTCATTTTGTGTTTGAAGCTCCAACTCGACAAGGATAAATAGATATTGTATGTGGCAAAGCTTAAAACGTAAAAGGCACGACACACAATATTTAATCAATTCACTTTATATAAGATATAAAGAAATTGTTGCTATAGTCTTAAGAAAAATGATGGTGTTTTTCTTGGTTACTTCTCAAGAACAAGTTCTTGAGTTTGGCTCACAGAGAGAGAAAAGATATTACATTGTGAATGCACAATCTACTACACACTAAAGACTTGGAATGAGCACACTATAAATAATACATTTACAAAACGTAGTGCCCACTCCATTCGACAG
Source organism: Anethum foeniculum (assembly GCA_003724115.2). Lineage (NCBI taxonomy): Eukaryota > Viridiplantae > Streptophyta > Magnoliopsida > Apiales > Apiaceae > Anethum > Anethum foeniculum. The sequence continues at coordinate 9,589 of PHNY01196161.1, read as the reverse complement.
CTGGAGATCTCGTACTGTGCATGAGACACGATGCAGCTTTTGCAGGACCCCATGATCTTAATTATTTCTCCTTATCTTTAGCTGTGTGTTCCCTTTTCTTTCTCTCTAAGTTTTAACCATAGACTTGACACCTGTTCATGGACCACCTCCATGTACAATGTGATGCAGTGATCTATTTCTTCTTTTCTGGAAATTGTACCTTCTTTTGTCTTTTTATGAACCAACTGAGTGAGATTATCGCTAACTCTGAGCTATTTTGTCATCCTTCTTATCGACATAGTGCAAGTATGTTGTATGGATATTTTAGAACTTGTGACTTCTCAAAATAGCACTTCACGGTATTTGACATTGACTTCACGATATGTGACTTTGCTATATGAGACTTCACGGTATAGATTTACTTGACTTGAAGATATTGGTGACTTCACGATATCCTTCACTTCACGATATAGCCTTGTTAGTTCACAAGATAGTTCTTCTAGACTTCACGATATATGACTTAGAGATCTTTCTGTAATTTGTTATTCTTCAATATTCTTTCTGCAATTTGCTGCTTGAACAATCTTCATTGAACTTCTTCCAAGTTGTATTTATTCTATACAATACTATTGCATGGAAATCTCTAATCTTATTTAGACATAAGAACCATCTAGAAAAACATACAAGACAAGTACACTGAAACATATCACTAGTTCAAATGGAATGCCCCATTTGTTTCTATAAAGGGACATTGCTACTTGAGTAGGCTTGTTATGATGGTATAGAAATGTTGTGCACCTAACAATCTCCCCCAAATTGTGAGTAAAAAACTTAGGCACAATTTCAGGTCTACTAACAAGTCTACCATACATAAAGGTAGACAATCAAAACAGTATGATTTTCAAGTGCAATGTGTTTACTTTGATCTGTAAAACTTATAGACTGAATAGCCACTTCATCTTTTGTGTCTCTTTATGGATAGTGATTTTCCCAACAGTAAAGATGATATAGACTTCCAGCTGTATTGTCTTCTCAGAACTTCAAGAGTTCTAAAGTTGTTTATTCTCTTCTGCAGCATTCTTTCTAGTTGTCATGAAGTTCCTAGAAGCTTCTAGTTCCTCAACATCTTGTAGTTTAGAATGACTTGAGTTTGAATGATGGATGATCATAATCAACACCTGACTCTTTGGTGAATTTTCTGGTGATTGTCAACTGTCTCTCTTCACTTCAGCTCAGATGCACTGACTTTATTACTCCTTCAGTAGATTTCAGTTTGCCATCATTATTCATTCCATTTGTTTCATGAATCATGATTTGTAATTATCACTTATGAATGGAATTACCACTAGTGGTCACTGCTTGATGATTGAACTGATCCTTGGACCTGTGACTTCTGTTGATTTGTTCAAATGCTTCAATCACTAATCTGTTTTACTATAGAGAGATGGTACCACTGGTGATTTCTTTTCAATTCTTACTCTCTTAAATTTGCTCCCTTTCATTGCTGAAATCTCCCAAAGCTATCCCTCTGACACTCTATTGATTCTTGATGCTTCGCACTGCCTCTTACGTTGCAATTTCTTTTATTCCCCCTTAGGCTTTTCTCCCTTTCTGAGCTTGTTGCACTTCCTTATCTTCTTTATTCTTTCTCTGCCTTGGACTTGACAACTTCTCTCCCTTTTAGATTTGATACTAAAGGTTTGATATCTTATCTCCTCCTTAGGCTTGTTACCAGAGGCATTCTTTCCCTTAGGCTTGTTATCAGTAGAGACTTGATAATTTCCCTAGATTAGATAACTTCTCTCCCCCTTAGGCTTGTTAGTGACCAGTTGAGTTGGCACTATTAATGCTTTAAAAAGCTCACTGCCTTTGTCTTGATCAGTATTTGATTCTGCTTCTGCTTGTGATCAAGAGAGATCTCCAGAGGAATCAGTAGTTGCGTCTAGATTTTGAGTTTGCAGAGATGTTAGAGGCAAGGACTTTGTCTTGATCAGTATTTGATTCCGATGATCCTAGAGTGATATGAGGCTTGTGAAGCTGCTTTATCCATATAAACTTTAAAGATCTTCTGTGCTTCCCTCAGCTATGAAACGGTGTGTCACATGACATTTCAGTCCAGCCATTGAATAGCTGTGAAATCTACTGATATTACTTTAGAAAGAGTGCCATCAGTAATATCATTTACAATTTATGACAAAATCTTCAAAGCATCATAAATGATGAATTAAGATATTTTGGGAACAATCACAGTGTCTCCAGTAAAAACTGGTGAATCCACTATGTTTTTGTTGATTTCATCAGAGTTTACCCCAGCATGTAACTCCTGACCAACTAAATGAGGTTTCTGAGAGGTGATCACAGAGACAAGTAATGTGTCATTTGATGTTAAGTTCATTAAACTGAAAGAGGAGTTGAAAATTAATTTCTTTATGGAAAGGATATATCTTTAATGTTTACAAAATTAAATTTTTGCAACTCTCTTGAAAGGTAAGAGAATTTCAAGGTTGGTGCACTAAGTGATACCTCCTGTTCTTTAAGAACAGTTTTGCTCACAAGAGTTAAGGATAGACAAAATTTGAAGGTCCTCTTGTGGTTGTGTGGATGTGTTCTTCACTTTCTTGAAACTCTAGTAAATTAGAGGAGATTTGAATGTACCTTCCACACAGGTAGCATCCTCAAACTCTGGTTCCCTTTAGGAGGGACCACCACACATGTGGATTTCCTGTTTCGATGATTCAAAACAGTTAGACTTATTGTCCTAGAATTTAAGACGGTAGTTTTGAGAGAATGTTGTTTAATTTGAACTAAACCTCCATTTGAATTGGAGTGAATTTGAATGGCTTCCCCTCAGAAGTTCCATTCTCAAATCATGTAGTCATTTCAGAGCTACTTGCACTAAATATGTGCTGATGATCTCTTGGTCTTCATTAAACAGTGATGAATCCCAAGAGTTTGAATTAACATCATCAAGTACTACCTCAGCATGTAGTCTCTAGCCAAAACTAAAGGAGGATTCTGAGTTGGTAATCATAATGCAAGCGTCATGTTACATGATTAAGTTGGCTTAGCAATAGAAAGAATTATTGCCAATTTAATCACAAGAGGTTCAACAAGTTGAACTTCTTTTTATCAAAGAAATTTGTAGATAGTGAGAAGGGTATGTTTAGATAATTTGATTTTTGGTAACTTCTTCTGAAAGTAGAAGAAGTTTCAAGTGATGCGCACACACACACACACACACTCTATCTCTCTCTCTCTCTCTCTCTCTCTCTCGTGATACTCCTCTGCTAACTCCTTTTAAGATCAAGAAGTGAGTTCATGACATTTTTTTTGATGAAAGAGTTCATGACATTTGAATGAGAAAGATTTGGTTCATTGTTTTCTGTTGATAGACAGTCAATGTTACACTCACAAGGTCTGGATAAGATTGATAATGTAGGGAGAGTCTCACTTGTTTCACTCATCTCATTGGTTCTGTGTTTCTGGCTCAAATTTCTTTGTTTGATAAAGCACTCATGGTTCAAGAAAAATCACAAAGATTGGGTTACTGACTTATGGGATACCTTCATTACCCTTCAAGGTCAAGTCACATATCTTTAAGAACCAAGAGGTTTAATGGACTGTTATTAGTTACCAAGGTAGAAAAATAACAGTTCCATTCTCAAGTTAAAACTTGAGCTTCAAATTAATGAGACTTAATAACTTTATCAGAATTTTTAGCTTAATGAATGAATTCATTAAGTTAAACTCTGATTAATTATTAGTCTTGTCATTCATATGAAGCATTATTTTCCATTCATTCAGTTTAAATTCACTTTGTAATCATTGTTTTAGTTGATAATTTTGTATGCATATACATTTATCAATAATAAAGTCAGACTAAATTAGTATTCAGACGAAGATAAGGCCATAAAGGCTTGAGGCTGAAATTTAGTTGAACAACCATGATATGACATTAAATATGAGTCTCTCTCTCTCTCATGTAGGTGTATTTGATTTAGTTTAGTTATATATGGTTATCAAGATGGTCTAGTGGTATTATTATTACAGTATAGATACATGAGTAGCAGTAACTAACTATGTGGAGATGACTAGAAATGTTTTTTATATATTAAGTTAATTTCATGAATATCATATTTAAAAACTGATATGGGTCAGAAATTAATCCTAAAATATAATTAATGTGGTATTAATTAGACCTAGTTTGGTCCAAAAGGTAGGCCCAGTTAATGAGGCCCGAAGCCCAAGTTTATAACAAAATTCGTAATTAATGGGGGGGCTAATTAAATAGCCCAATAAATGTGTCCTAGTAAGAAGTTACTTCTGCCAAGAGTAGCCTCCAAGTAACCTAGAGCCATAAGGAATCAAATTCCTACTTCTTAGGACTTCAAAGTCCAATCAAAATCGAAGACTTGCTCACTAAATCACTCAGTTCAAAACTGATTCTAAGGCTTCTAAAGGCCTATATAAGGGGCCTGACCCCTCAGTTCAGAACTATATTTTTTGACTTGATCCTTAGCAAAGCACAAGGTACGTAGGCATCTTGTGAAGATAAACTTAAGTCACGAAACACGAGAGCAGTCATGAAGCTGGAAGTTCATCAACCCTAATATCATCTTAGTTTTAGTCCATAACATTTAGCGTCTTCTGTGGGAAAACAACATTAACCATGGCAAGAACACGAAGCTGTGCTGAAGAACACGAAACCTTGACTCAAGCTACAACATCCACTATTGAAGTTCCCTAACTCACAACTCAAACTTAAACAACTATCACAAGAGAAAACCATATCACTCAAACTCAAGGGACGAATCCTCAACTACAGATGGTGCTTTCTTGTAATAACCCCAATTTTCGTAACTATTCAAAACCCTGATGAATAGTAACTTTTGATGATTGAAAAATATAATCAGACCACACTATATAGAATATCTTTTATGGAAATTCTGAGTCTGTATTAGTGTTCGGTAATGAATATGAGTGTATGTAAAAGGAATCAGAATTCGAAAACGAGCACTTTTATTTTTCCCGAGAATCCACCAGACACTGAAGGAATTGAGTATAAGGTATTAAAGAATAAATGATAAAAGATCCAAGAATTATAAAATGGATGAATGGAGGAATAAAGTTCACTAATAGGGTTTTAGAGAAACCCCTAACAATAGAACTACAGATGTATTCCTTCAATCAATCAACAAGAATGAGCGATAACGAGTCGTAAAATAATTAAACGACTAAGAAACAAGCTTGTGCAAGTGGCAAGGCAAAAATTACAAGGTTTGTTTCTATGGCTTCTATAATTCATAACTAAGACTTCCTATGAGTTTAAGCTTTAGATTCCATGCCTAGCTTATCTAATTAATTCACCAAAGGTTAGGGTGAATAGTGGTGAATAGTGAAATTCAAGAACTAACTTTGTTTTTCTTTGTGTTTTCATGAAGATCAAAGCTTATCTAGGCCATCTAAGGACTCCCTAAGGCTTCCTAGTGACCATATACACTCTAAGGAAGGTATAATCACTTCAAACCCTAGTTTGACTTTGAGTTTTGTTTGGGTTTTAAGCATGGTTTTGATGATTATAATGGATGAGGATGTAAAAGCATGATTATAGCATGTTTGTCTAAGTTGTTTGGTATTGATTGTTGAATGGATGATCCATGTATGATACTTGG
>PHNY01196090.1:19726-37373 GCA_003724115.2 Anethum foeniculum | reverse complement strand
ATATATATATATTTGTGATAACTTAGTATCCAAAAATTATTATTTTTTCAGATAACTCAAGCTCAAGCACTATATATATAAAGCATATATTAAAATATATATATATATATATATATATATAATTTACCTCATCTATTAAATTGGTCCCGCTTGCACTATATCTACTAGCTCGATTCTTGGCACATTGCCATTTTTTAAGCGATCGCTTCAGTGGTGCCCAGTGTGAGTCAATTGCAACTTTTGAACGAGGTTCGGCATGAGGATTCTTGGGAGTGCCACACCAATTTTGAACATAATCCTCATGAATTAGCCCCCATAAATTATTCTTGTTTGAATATCTGCCGGTAATTAGATCAATAGGTTGTCTAACCCAAGAAACACATAATTGCAATTTTTCGGTGGGTAGCCAATTAGAACCCATTTTATTAACTATAAATATAAAAAAATCACAAAATATGTAGGAAAATATGAGTGTAAAAAAATTGATGTTACAAATGAATATTTAAGCTTGCTATTTATAAGCTAAAAATATGAACGTCGGAATCAATTTTTTTATAGCTGTTATAATAAATAATCGTTACATGACTGTTGCTTAATCAGAAAAGTAACCAATTTGCTTCATCTTGTCTGTGGGTCCCGTAACTGATGGTCATTAATCACTCCATTAATAATCAAATGTCTTGATGCTGAATTGATGTTCCATCAATATTTAATGGAGTAATAAAACAACCACTGCATACTCTTTTTATAGATAAGCATTAATAGAGTTGATGAATCAACTTTTCACATCCGCCGATGCATATGCTCTTAGTGCTAAGGTCACCAAAATTTGGGTATTCAAAATTAAACTGTTGCGTTTGTCTTCATTTTCTGCATAAGTATTAACTCCTGATTGTTGTCCCGAGAATTATTCATATATTGGCTAATCAAGATACAAGACATGATGATGTACTAAAGATAATTAATATTAACACAAAAAATGCCTATTAGGGAAAGATGAGGTCCATTTTCACAATCATTATCAAGGGTTTAATTTTTTTCTTTTTAAAATTTAAATGGATCGGAGCTCCAATCCAAAAATCCGTGATCCTAACAAATCCAGATATGGATCAGGCCGTAAAAAACCGACTAAAATCTGATCCAATTCAGGTAATATTAAATAGATCAAGATTGATCAATTCCATTAACAGTCCTACATACACACATCAATGATTCTTACGAGGCTTAGCGCAAGTTTTTGTTTTTATTTTTTTGCTAAATAGAACTTAACCAAGTTATAATTTTTTTAAACCAGCAAAATACTATATGGCTAAACATTTGTAATTTATAAATTTTTTACTACATGTTGCCTCTATCAATTTAATTTGGAATTGAAATCCACGAACTTGAAAATATGCATTTTTTAACCCATCCTTCAAATTAAAAAGTGGCTAAAACGTAGTTTGCATAAAATTAGGAGTAAATATAAGAGGTATCTTTAAAAATATATTTTATTTATTTATTTTTGCAAAATATGTTTTTAAAATTATTTAATCAGCAAAATTATGATTTTTCAAAATATTTTATAAAAATACGATTTTACAACTCAATTTAACATATCGAGTTATTTTTATTTGCAAACTGTAAATTTATAAATAGTGCCGAAAACACAAAACATAACTGATCTATGCGTGTTTTATTGTGTTTATTTATATCATAACGGTCCCCCGGAACACAGAATTTCAGGTTTATTGTGTTTTATACACGATTCTCGTACAGATACACTTCTTACAGTCCCCAAGTGCTACTCAAATGGAGGTTTCAAAATTCTCAAATAAGTCAAAATCAAACCCGATCCATCATGGTCAACGCCCCGGTCTCTCTCTCTCTCTCTCTCTCTCTCTCTGTGTTTTTATATCTGGGTTTTTACTGTTGACCCATGTTTTTATTTTGTGGTTTTGTTAGTCTCAATTGTATCTGCATTTTATGGATATATTTGCTTGGGTTTTTGAGTTCTTGTTGTTGCATGGTTACAAATGAACTAGGGGTTTAATTCACTTTTTGGTACTCAATTGTTGTAGGAGTTATAGGGTTTATGTACATTTTGTGGAATTGGAAATTAGGTTTATGTTATTCTAGTACATTGTGGTTTTATTGTGATTTTACTGTGGAATACAAGCTTTTGTAAAGATCTGCAGAGATTTTAGTATTTTTGGTATATTTAACAAGATGGATACAGTTGAGATGTTTCTTTCTTTTTCAATTATGTGGTGTAGGCCCTGACAAAAAAAAAAAATAATTATGTGGTGTAGGCGCCTTCGACTTTTATACAAACTTATAAAGATTATTTGTAGTTAGAACTTTGATATGTAGGCGTAAATAGATTAGAAGACAGGATGTACCAAAATTCATTGATGCCTTTCTGGCTGCGCAGAGATTCAAAGACAAAGACACCCTTAAACACACGATGCTGGGTAATTTTATATTCAAACGGTGTTATTTCATTGTGTAGGAATTTTATTTCTTCTTCTCCTGTAAATATTCCTCAGAAACAGGACGTGTTTTCTTAATTATTTTATCTGACATCAGGGTAAAGATAGCAAAAATAAATAGATGTGCTCTTTTAGAAAAAGGTCTTGACCAGTCAGGTCTGTTTTCTGACAGGGAATGAATGCCAACGGCCTGTGCATAAAGTTAAAGCCTTTCGATCAGTGTCTTCAATAATGAAAAGCTTAGAACGTGACGAAAAGTCAAAAACTCAAGGACTAGCTGCACTTTGTTCGCTCAAACACGTTCCACGGCGACAGCGAACACAAAGGCGAGATGGTGGTATGAACACAATTAACTCTGGTATGTTTCAGGACTAATATAGATTTTTCTTTGGCCTCCTGACCCTTGAGTGATTTATTATCTGTAGTTTGTTCCCAATTTAGCTGCTCTTCCTGTATAAAATCAGCGAAAATTATGTATTATATTCTTTTTAAAAAATTGAAGCTTAAATATAAGGGTCTGGGTCCACTGTGTTGGAAATTCGTAATCTCTTGCCTATAATCACATAAACAAGCAACAGAAACAAAAAATTTAGAAGCAATCTTTGATCATCAAATACAAGTAAATCGAAACAAATAAGGTACCTACACAATTGTAAAGACGGACGGTATGAAATTAAATTAGCAAGAGAGAGAGTTTCGAGAGTTTCCCAGTGAGGCGTGGGAAAACTCTCCCCAAAGGACATGCCCCTTCTTGTGCAAGGTTTTTAGTTCAAATTCTTAGCGGTACAACACTCGACTCCATATCTCCTTTCCCCGCGCAAACGTTCAAGGACAATAATAAAGGTTTTCTTATTGCTTCAAGTTACACCTGTAGATATAGATATGTACTTATATTGAGTTCACCAGATTTTCCACAAGGCTTGGCGAAAATGTATATATAAATATCTTTTCCACTCTTGTTAGCAAAAAGCATGCATTATTACATTCCGTGCTTGTTGGAAGCAGAAAGCACGCCTTAGTACTTCTCTTTCTCCTATCATTTACTTGATGACATTTATGTTCTATGTTATGGCATGCTGGGGAATCTTTAGTCATCGAAATTTTGTATGGGTAAACTTTTATGGTTAGGAAAAGTAAATTATTTGGCATGCAACAAATTATCTGTATGACAAGAGAACTTACTCTTCCTCTAATTGAAATGTCCAGTGCCCACCTGAAAACTCTGTTTTTAAGTGAAGGTTTTGCTCTTTGTAGAGCCTAATTCTTTTGTCAACTGAAAGACGCATCTGAACCTGCGTTGAGTTGTGTGATTTACATATCCAACCCTAGTCTGCAGAGTGAATGTCTGAATCAGTATGTTTGTTTGCAATTTGGTTTTTCCTAATCAACTAAGAAATGGTCAAGACAAGTGATGATAAAAATTACACATGCAATTGACAGAAATATATAAAGCACAGACCAGGCTAGAAGTTTTGGTACCTTCTACAGAATGTCGACGTCCACGTCAAAAAAGGAAACGTAAAGAAGTGCCTGCTTGCTCCACTGATTCTGAACAAACTGTACCTTGTTTCCTCCGAACTCGAGGACAAGCAAGGAGAAGAGGAACCAGCAATGGCACACACCAAGGGAAACTGGACAGCAGCTTACTTAATAAGTACCTGGGGTAATCTCTTGTTTCCAATAAGTTATATTTATTAAAAGAAAAAGGAAAGCACAAACTTGTCGTTGTAGTTTATGTTCTCATGAACTAATCTTTATGGGTTGCACAGGAATTTGTGGCAGAGCATTCCCAGTGATAAGAAAGATTCATCTGCTTATATTGATTGTTTGTGGTACACAATGTATCATAAACAATCTCAGAGAGAGAAGGTGTTGAGATGGATTGTGAGGGATAAAATAATTTCAAAGAAATTTGTTTTTCTTCCCATTTGTCAGTGGTAAATACTACATTGTAGTTGATTGTGCTACATCAACTATTATATTATTCATGGATAGATATTTCTGACCTGAGTTGTCATTCCCTTAGGGATCATTGGAGTCTTTTGATCATGTGTCACCTAGGTGAAGATTTAAATTCAAAAACCACAACTCCTTGCATGTTACTATTGGATTCATTGCATGGTGCAGGTCCCACGCGCCTTGAACCTGATATCAGAAAGTATAATATTTGATTTATCATCTTGTTTATCATTAATATATACTAGTTAGATATTGGTGCTTATATCTTAAATTTTAAATATTTCAGGTTTTTGTTCGGCATCTATAAAGCTGAAAAGAGACCAGAAACTAAGAAGCTGATTGATAAGATTCCTTTTTTGGTACCCAAGGTCAGACTGCTCTCCCAGTGATCCTTTCTTCAATTTACAACATAAATGTTGGCACAACCTAATCTTCCGAGTTATACTCCTTTACTTTTGAACATTAAATGGCAAATCACTTGGGGATATAGATTGCCTAAATCCACTGAATAATTTTCAGGTTCCCCAGCAGAGAGATGACAAGGAATGTGGATATTTTGTTCTCTACTACATTAATCTATTCCTGATGAATTCTCCAAAAACTATTAACATAAAAAACGGTTATCCTTATTTTGTAAGTTCTTTATAACTATATCTTGCAGTGTCCAGTGTTTTAATCTTTCACTTGGTAGTTTCCTTTAGGATGATGATTGATGGTTCTTTTTTCCTCATGCCGGGTTGTTAAACATTTTTACATGACAGATGAAGGATGACTGGTTTACGACAGATATGTTTAAATCATTTTGCCGGACTCTCTGCTCAGATGACCAACAGACAGGCGTATTGGATGATTTATGTAAGGATGATACAAGTGATGATGTTATATACATTGAGTAACATTTTAGTTTCGTGTTGTAGCTGTCCGTTTCTGGAGTAACACTGGAATCCAAGAGCATGTTTATTAGAATGAAATACATCAACAACCAAGAAGGCATTTCTATTTTGGCTATTCGTTTGGTTGTTGGTGTATTCCAGAAGAAAGCACTAATATTCTTCTCCTGAAATTTAAAATCTTCAATTTGTAAATACGTAATTGATATAATGTTGGTGAATTGCTTTTCCGGAAATTGATATAATTTTAGACATCATGTTTGTATCAAATCTATCAGAAAGAAATTTGCTGTCCTGGAGCTGAAACTGCAACTTTTTATCTGAAGCAGGGGACTAGAATGAGTCTGCATGATGGTGCAGCACTTTTGGTGTTTTATCTGTAAAGACAACAAATTGAAAGAACAAGACGTACACGTGTATAAATACTTCACTATTTTTCATATTAGTATTGATTATATATCTTTTTAAATAAATTATACCTTCCCTCCAAATTTTAATGTAAGCGGTACAACAAAAAACTTAACTTAGTTGTCCACTTTAAAAAGTGCACATGTATTTTGAAACGGAGGGAATATTATTTTCGACAAATAATCAAATATCAAAAAGAGTCACATTTTTTTAATGCTCAAATACAGAGAAATAATTTAAAAAATTAAATTTAGTACCAAAAACTATTTCTATGATGTACACTTATAAATATAAAGTTCACCCCAACTTACATATAAATCTCATTAAAAATAAAATAAATAATAATAATAATAATTAGTCTCCGAAAATTACATTGTGGAAAAATAAATTGACTCGGTTCGGGTACAACACTATCCGGGTCGGGTTTATTACCCAAAAATCCGAATATCCCTACTTGAGGCTGTGTGTATATATATCTCCATTAGCTCCACTTCACAAGTCTTGAAAAACCCTAGATCTTAACAGCCTCTCGTCAAGCCTCCAGCTTTTGTAAGTCTATCTAATTCATTCAACTCATACTGTATGTATAGTTGTATGTATACATGCTTGGTCTGCATAAATTTCTTTCTTTTGCAAATTTAATTCTGTATATAAGTTGAATGTAATATTTGGTGGTTTTCTTGAATTGGGGTTCTTTTTTAATTCAGTAATTACAAGTTGGTTATATATTTGTTGTTAATTTTCAAGATTATTGTTTGGTTTGTTAAAGGTTGTGTTTTTAAGTTTAATTTAATTAAAGATGATTTTTTTAGCTGTATGGAATTAGTGTGTTATTGAGATTGAAAGTCTGTAGTGAGATTTAAGATCAGGGTTAGTTTTAGAATCTCGAATAATTTATGTTTGTTTAATGGATTAGGGGTTTATAGGGTTTGTTTGTGTGTGTGGATGGATGGTTCTTAGCTTTATAATGATGGATAATTTGATACCTAAATTAGTGTGGTTGTTGATTATGAATGTTTCTATTAGCGTTGATGCGACGATTAAGTGGTTCTATATAATAATCTTGGAACTTGCTTGCGGAAAGACCTCAACTTTACTACCATGGTGTTTGTGTGTGCCTTTATATTGACGGAAACTTTAATACCAAAATTGGTGTAATTGTTGACTATGAATGTTTCTATTAGCTTCGATGCGATTTTGAAGAGGCTGTATGTGTAATTTTCCGCTATATCTTGCAGAAAGACTATTACTTTACTGCTATGGTTTGTGTGTGTCTTTAGAAGATGAAAAAATTATACCCAAACTAGTGTGGATGTTAACTTTGAATCTTTTATTAGCTTTGATGCGATTACTAAGTGGTTATATATTTTAATCTCTACACTTGCTTGCAGAAAGATGATTACTTTACTGCTATGGTGTGTATGTGTGTGTGGGGTTTGTGTGTCTTTACAAAGATGGAATATTTAATAGCCAAATTAGTTTGGATGACAATTATGAATGTTTCCATTATCTTTGATGTGACTATTAAGTAGTTATATATATTGATCTCCACTTGCTTGCAGAAAGACTATAAATTGCTGCCATGGGTGTCACATTTTACAACCTTAGCTCTGCAGCTGGCATTAAGAAGCTCGATGAGTACCTTCTAAGTCGTAGTTACATCTCCGGGTGAGTGTTATTCTACTTACAAATTCGTTTATGATCTCAGTTGCTGGGTTTTTAGTTATGTTTCGAACTGTCACCTCTCAGGTATCAAGCTTCAAAGGATGACCTTGCTGTTCATGCTGCCTTTGCAAAGCCACCATCCTCTGAATATGTGAATGCCTCACGATGGTACCATCATATGGAGGCTCTTTTGAGGATTTCGTAAGTTCCCTACTGTATCAATTGATGACCTCTGTACTGATGACCAATAATGGTTAAAATGGTTCAATTTAAAGAAAATTCATGTGATATATTATGATAACCAACTGCAGTGGTGTGTCCGGTGATGGATGTGGCGTTACTGTGGAGGGGGCTGCCCCCTTGGTCGAGGATGCCATTGCAAATCTTTCTATTGCTGATACTAAGGTGTGTTCCTTTCGGAAACAGTTTTACTACTAGTTTATGACCTTTTGTCCCCTTTATAATTTAGTCATAATCGACTATGCTAATGTAATGAATTGAAGTATCTTAAAAATAAGAAACATAAAATTGATAATTGTTACTTCTCTTTTCACAAGGAAATTTGCGCTCGAGCTCTGCTAGAGTGTTAGTTAGCTTCATTTAATATGTAAAATGTATATGATCAGGCTACTGCTGCTGATGAGGACGATGATGATGTCGATCTTTTTGGTGAGGAGACTGAAGAGGAAAAGAAGGCCTCCGAAGAACGCGCAGCAGCTGTCAAGGCATCTGGGAAGAAGAAAGAGTGTAAGCTAATGTTCCTTATGACAAAAATGTTATAAACATCAATTTTCACTGAAAGTTGGAGCCACTTTTGTACTCGGTATAATGCATTTATGCTTCATCTGTATTATTGTCTGACAAGGCTTTTGTGTTGGTAAAATTTCTACTCAGCCGGTAAGTCATCTGTCTTGTTGGATGTGAAACCATGGGACGATGAAACTGACATGAAGAAGCTTGAGGAAGCTGTTAAGAGTATCAAGATGGAAGGCTTGCTTTGGGGCGCATGTATGTATCTGTATCCTGGATTTGTGAAATAATAGTTTTATGCTGGTGAAGAGCATGCTATATACTTAGATAATAACAATAGTAAATATGCACATATAATAGTTGTCTGTGGACTCACAATTTTTAACTTGTTTCTTGGACAGCCAAATTGGTACCTGTTGGATATGGTATTAAGAAGCTGCAGATTATGATGACCATTGTGGACGACTTGGTGTCCGTTGATGATCTTGTTGAGGATTATCTTACTGCCGAGCCATGCAATGAGTACATCCAGAGCTGTGACATCGTAGCATTCAATAAGATTTGTGAGTTCATAAATCATTTCAATTTACTATTCGCAAGTATATCAATTATCTTGCTTACTGTCATCTGATCATACTCCTTTTGTCCATTGCAGAATCCTTTAAAATGTGCAATTTTGTTGAACGGGTGCTGTCTAAGGCTGAGATTGGATAGTTCTGACTTTTGTTGGACAACATTAAATGCATTTTGCAATATATGCATGTTTTTATTTTTTGTTTTCGATTTGTGCCAGTGAATGGTTAAACATCTAGCTATTCCCCGGATTTTTATTAATAGAACATTTTCGCATGCAGAATTGCAGTGTACGGTTTTGTCAAGTTCTTGCCTTCTCGTTATAAAGTCTAATTATTTCCTATATATGACAAGCTTAAGATGGATTTAGGCATTTGCTTAAAATCAAGGGGTTGATACTCCTGATCGAACTTCCCAAATGCCATGTGGTATTTTGTTATTATTGGTTGTAAATTAATAAATGAGATTGATGATGGGCTTTACACCAATTCTATCGATTAAAACTCCCCATTTTATCTAAATTTAATATCACCATCCATATAATAAGTCTGTATGGAAAGGAAAAAAAGAGTACTCCTTACCAGAGACGGAGCTGAGGGGGTCTAAAGGGGCCTCCTCCTGGGTTTCCAAAAAAAAAAATTAAAAATTTTATATGTATATCCTGTAGTTTAAAAATTAAAAATCTGATTTTTATTTCACAAACACATAAATACTCTCAAGTACAGAGGCGACGGCGACAAAAGCTCTCGACCGGTCCTTTGATTTCAACCTTCAATTTCTGTCAAGTTGTTTCAACCGGAGAATGATAAAACTATCAAAAAGAGGTAAATCCCTAACTTTTTAGCCCTAATTTACGTACACAAATAGCTAATTATATAAAATTTAGCGAAAAAGAAAGAAGATAGACTATGGTATTTGTGAATTGTGATTCTCTAAATTTTTATGAGTATCATTCTAAATCAAACTACTTAATCAATTTGAAGGAGGACACTAATTTGTATAATTTCTTGTTATTGCAGTTGGGGCAAAAAAAATTTATTTAAGTTGTTGAGGTTTTGATTCGTTGATTTGCTAACGGATAGATATTATGCTCGAACTACAGTTGAATCAAGTGAAAAAAGAGCCAGAATTGATAGTAATGTGGCATATGATGATGTTGTTAGTGATCCAGCTTTGCGCAAATCCATCAGTGATTATTAACCGAGAATAAGAAATGATATAAGGAGAAAATATGTGCAAATGGGACCTTGCAGACCAACTTCTATTATTTTTCCTCGAAGCCAATGTGGTGATAGAATGAGGTATTTTCAGGTTGATTGGTTCAACAAATGGGAATGGTTAGAATATAATATTTCCGAACAGGCAGCATTTTATTTTTGGTGTTATCTTTTCGGAGAAAAGAGAGCTGGAGATCAGGCATTTACAAAAAATAGGTTTCGAAATTGGAAGAAGGCAACAGAAAAATTCAGAGATTATGTAGGAAATCAAGGAAGTATACACAACAATGCTAAGACATTATATCTTGGTTTCAAAGATCAGAGCAAAGTGTGACGAGAAAGTTGACAATGGGAAATAAGGTAATAAGGGCTGCTTACCGTATGCGCTTAACAACAAGTTTGGATGTTGCCAGATTGCTTATTGGATTAGGATTGGCTTTTCGTGGAAACGACGAATCTTCAATGTCAATATGGAGGGGTAATTTTCTTGAAATACTCACATGGTATAGATTGCGTAATGTTGATGTTAGAAATGTCGTTGAAGAAAATGCACCTGCTAATCATCAACTTACATCTCCTGATATTCAAAAACAAATGATTAGTGCTTGTGCATCTGAGACAACGAAAGCTATCATTTCTGATATTGGAGACAAGTACTTTGCTTTATTACTTGACGAGGCACGTGATAACTCGATTAAAGAGCAAATAGCTATTGTTATAAGATACACAAATAATCGTGGGGAAGTTTTAGAGCGATTTGTTGGAGTTGTTCATGTCAAAGATACTACTGTAGTTTCTTTAAAAAGTGTCATTGATGATTTCTTTTCTAAACATGGATTGTCCTGTCAAAATTTAGGGGTCAAGAATACGACGGAGCTTCAAACACGAGGGGAGAGCTTAATGGACTAAAAACTTTAATTTTAAATGAGAATCCATATGCTAGGTACGTGCATTGCTTTGCCCATCAACTCCAATTATTTGTCGTGGTTGTAGCAGAAGGAAATCAATTTGTAAGTGACTTTTTTGATTACATGTCTTTGGTTACTAATGTAGTTAGTGCTTCTTGTAAAAGAAAAGATGAACTTCGACAAAAACAACATGAAGTTATGGTTGAACAGCTAGAGACCGTCCATGTTACTACTGGTAGAGGGTTGAATCAGGAGACTAGTTTAACTCGGCCAAGTGATACTCGCTGGGGATCGCACTATAAAACCATAATTCGTCTTCTCTCTATGTGGTCTTCAATTACTAAAGTTCTTACAAATATATATAAAGATGGGAGTGAGAGGAAGAGTAGAGGAAAGGTAGTTGGCCTGCTTGATAAAATGGAAAAATATGAGTTTGTTTTTATTGCACATTTGATGAAAGTAGTATTGGGCATAACAAATGGTTTGTCACAGTTCTTGCAACAGAAAGATCAAAATATTATTAGAGCTATGAATTTGGTTACAAATGTTAAAAGACAACTACAAGATTTAAGAGATAACAGGTGGGATGAACTACTTGAAGAAGTTTCTGTTTTTTTGCTCAGGACACAATATTGGCATTCCTGATATGGAAGAAAATGTGTCAGGTCGCATTCGTTCCAAACACTCTACAACATATTATCATCATTTTAGAGTTGGAATTTTTTTGTCAGGTAGTTGATCGTGTTGGGCAAGAGATGGAGAATCGCATCTCAGAATCAAGTACAGAATTGCTAATGTGTATAGCATGTCTTGATCCTAAAAGTTCATTCTTTAACTTTAGTCTTTCTATAGTTCTTCGCTTAGCAGAATTGTACCCACTGGAATTTTTATCATCCCATATAATGGAGCTTAAAGAGGAATTAAAGACGTGAATTTCTGAAATGAGGATGAATGACACATTTTCTAAGTTGCACAATATCGGAGATCTTGCAAAAAAGATGGTTGAAATGGGTTATCACATAATTTTTTCACTGGCATATCTTTTAATTGAGTTAATTTTAGTTTTCCCGGTTGCAACTGCTACAGTGAAACGAGCATTTTCTGCTATGAATATAATCAAGTCGAATTTGCACAACAAAATGGGTGATGAGTTTCTCACAGATTGTCTGGTATGCTATATTGAAAAGGACCTCTTCACAGCTATTGATAATAAACTAAATCTGCAACATTTCCAAAATATGAAGACTCGGCGGACTGATTTGCCAAGATTACGCATTGAATAAGGTATAATTTTTTTTTTTTTATCATTTACTGATTGTGATATTATATGATGATACTAGTATGAAATTAGAGGTGCGATATTTTTGGTATATGTAATATGGACCCCTGAAAAAAAGTTCCTGGCTTCCGTCCCTGCTCCTTACTCCTTAGTTGAGGGATGTGTTATTTATCTTCTTATTACCAACAAGCAGATCAGGATAACTGTCGTACATTTTTGTGCAACAAGAAGTTACACATATCAGTACTTGGTGGATGTGATTCTTTTCCTTTTAAAAGATTTAGTATCTGCAACATTAAGTTGCATACATCAACCGTCTGACTAAAGTTACATATGCACTTATGTTTACTGTTAAAATCTGTTAATATAACAGTGGATTCTTTTGGTAGTAACGAGTAGACTTGCTAATTCATGTCCTGTGGTGTACTTTCAAACACGAAAACGATCCGAAAATACACAAAATTTTCGTGCAAATACTACACGGAAGTACAGAAATATTGATAATTATAAATTGTTACTGTATATATCAATTGTTATTAATCTACTTTATATATAAAACTCTACTATAAACATCAAACTAGTACTCTAAATCATATTATTATAATATCTTATAAATTATTATTGAATTTAATTAATTATGTAATGTGCTTCATGTCGTGTACCTTATTAATAAGCATAAAAGCGGTATATGATCGTGCTAAATTAAAATTGCATAATTTTGTGTTCATACTTTCGTGCCGTGTACTAAAAATATAAATATAAACATCAAATTTTTGTGTCGTCTTCGTGTCGTTCATTTGGGACATTTATAAAATTGCCAAATTTTGAGTAGATAAAAAATTAGAATTTTACTACTCCCTGCTTACTCCCTGCTCCGTCCCATTGGATTGATAACATTTTTCAAATTCTCTCTCCCGGGAACAGCGTGGATTTGTTGGTCGTAATGTAAAGGAGGAGAAATGATAATCGTAACAGAAAGGTACACAACCACGGTGAGCTGACTTTATAATATTTTTTTTCCTTTTTTTTTTTTACAAATCTTCGTAAGAAGAGCGTGAAAAAACTGAAATAAAACTCTCTAAATACCTCCATCTCCTTCGCAAAACTTGCTTTCACTTTTCATTTCTCTTAAGAAAACAAGATAGGAAAAATTCACACTAATCAAAACACAAACTATGATTAAAACCTGTTGAATATCCACATATATGCTTAGAGATAAGCAATTTACTCTGTTAAACTACAGCATTACTAGCCGATGATGATGGGGTTGAATCATGCTCCCTCGGTCCTAATTTACACGTCCCCCTTTGACTTTTACGTGTATTTTAAGAAGCATTGACCGTATAGCTCTGTCTATTATTTTTTTAATTTTTTTTTTGTGAATAAAAGTTTAAGATTCAAATTTTTATTCACAAAAAAAAAATTTAAAAATGAGAAACGGAACTATGCGACCAATGCACCTTAAAATACGCATAAAAGTCAAAGAAGACATGTAAATTGGGAGGGAGTATTTTTCTTTCAGGATCTCTTATTTCAAGAAACCGGCACCTGTTACTGTTTTTATGTAAATTTGGAGGGGGTAGTCTTTTTCTTTCAGGATCTATTATTTCAAGAAACCGGCACCTGTTACTGTTTTTCTTATTCCCAAGATCTTTTTCTTTTGATTCTTTTTATCCCGAAACAATGAATTGAATTCGTATTGGCATTATGAACAATGCTATTGAAATCGCCCTTCTAGCTATATTTTCTGTTACTCGAATAGTGTTTTGATATCCAAAAATATGATAGCTGTAAATTTCTATGTATCAGGAAAAAAAAAGAAAAAAAAAGGAAGAGAAAAATAATCTACTTCAGAGTACCATGACCCCTTGTTAACATCTAGACGAGAATACCATGTGTACATGTTTAACGAAATAATTTGACATTAAATCCAATAAAAGATGTGCAGGATATGTCCATATCAACTCCTTTTTGTCAAGAAAATAATCTTCCCTGTGTTGATACTTATTATTAAACGCTTGTAAAATTACTCAGGTTCAGTGTAATATTTCCACATTAACCACTTTGCCATTCTCAATTTATATCCTGCAAGGTAATCTACTATAATCCGATGCAACTAAAAACACATACAATGTAACTGACCATTTCGGCATTTCATATTAACATCATATCATACTATTACTATTTCTAAAAATTTACAAACTGTAGTAGATTTTGAACAAAAATTGCTAAGAATGTTAGTGGTTGGCAACTTTCTACGCAACATGCAGGCCAATATTCTAATAAAAACTCATCTGAAAACTAATAACTGGAACAGTCTATGTTAAGCTCAGATTATCATCCTTAACCCGCTATTTACTTGGGAGCAATTTATTTCCACCCGATTTCCTACTAAATTAAGCACAAAAATACACTCGGGTTAAGGTTTAAAATTTATGCTTGGACAGTTGACAGAGTAACCAAACAGCAAAAAATCAACCGACAGAATGAAAGATTGAATTCCATCTAAATTCACCAAATTTAAAACTGACGAGAATGCATAACAAACAAAAAATAATCTCGAAATACTGGGAAAAAAGATGTTCACGGTTCCTTCTATCATATTATATAAAATATGATAATTTCTATCACTGCAACAACAATATTAAGAAGAAGCACCACTGCGCAAGGCCTGGTTACCTCTTGACTTCCTTGATGCTAGCTGAGTATCAGGCTGCAAATATGATAGTTTAATCAGAATGTGCGATATAGAAACCCCAATGAAAATATAGAGATTGGCACATCAATTACCTCCTTTTTGACTGGCTCTTCTTTCTCAGACAAAGTCAATTCAATGTGACAAGGAGAAGACATGTAAGCTGCAAACAAACACCAATGAAGATAATTATCGATCCACCTCACTGATTTAATATTGCTTTGCCAAATTTGAGATTATTTGTAATTTGTTCGAGGAAAAACCTTTACTTATAAACACTATATACAATACAACAACTGCATTATCGTTATTTAAGATTATCCTTTTTTCTGAATTTGTTAAACTTACGGTTGATTCTCCCATGGGCACGGTATGTGCGACGCCTCTGCTTTTGTGCTTGGTTAACCTGGATGTGAGATATGTAAAGTGCATCCACGTCCAAACCTTTCACCTACAGAATATTTTAAGACAAATGATTAACTTTTGGAAAACAGATATGATATAGGCAGATGGAAAGAAGGAAAAAGGAGCATGGCCGTACATACCTCAGCATTACTCTCGGCATTCTTGAGCAAGTCCAAGATAAACTTTGCTGACTTAGCAGGCCAACGTCCTTGTCCATTAGAATGTCTGTTCTTGGCTTGGGCAGTACGACCAACTCCTCTGCAGAAGCGTGTAAATGGGATTGCTTGCTTGTGAGCAAGAACATCCTCCAAGTACCTTTTAGCCTTGATCAAAGGTAACTTGCGAATAGCATGTGCAGTTTCTCTGGTGTTCTGCATTTACATTATGAGTACTTGAGGACAGAACCAATGCAATGGACACAAAGAGAAATTATAGCTATTGTACATTATATTTGAACAAAAGATGGGAACGGCTTAAGAGTAATGCATGAGTAACCATTAAAAAAGGTTTTCCCACAGATAAATTATCCTAATATCTGCATATTTTATTTACAAGAAACAGTTTACTAGTTACTGTAGTTAAAGAGCTAAGAAATTCAACTTAATTCGTTGCCTGCCTTTTGTTAAAATCTAATAAACGGGTATCAAGACCATGCAAGTAATCAGGTTTATTTACATTTCTGGTACTGCAGATGCTATCACCATACAATCATACTTACATCCACAAAACTGTTCATTACAGAACTCGACCTATAATTATTACTTTGCTATAAATCAACCTATAATTTAACATGTGAAGGTTATTGTATGAGGTGAAAATGGTAAATACATTTACACCAATTAACAGGTATTCATTCGTATAAACTTAAACTACAGCTAGATCCCCTTACCCATCTCCTTCATGGTCCTTATCATACAACATTCGCACCGTCTCACTATCTTATTTTGCTTCATTTTACTTTCACTCACATTTTCTCATTCCATTACTTACAACTAATATCGAAATGTTTATAATTAACTAGCCGAAACAAAAAACCGTAAAACAACGACAATACTAATCCAAGACATATGCAAGCTGAACATTAAAAAAAAAACATCTCAAATTAAATTTCAGAATCTAAAAAATGTCCAAACCTTAAAATGAACCCTGAGACCAGAACCCCTGGACTTGCAAGCTGAACATAAAATATTTACAAAACACAAACATCAAAACACAAAACTAATAAAACATTAAATTCTCAGACAACAAGATTAAGACATAGAACTTACATTTGGTAATATTGTCTGGTTCTTTAGAATACTTTACCTGATTCACATAATTTACAGACAAGCATTAATATAAAGATGTAATATTAAAAACACACACAGAACACACAGTAATGAGAAGTGGGCTACTCACCATTGTTGTTGCCGCTGCAAAAGAGGAGATGAGTGTGTGCTTTGAGATTAAAAATACAGTGGCAGCTAGGGTTTTGTTAGTTTGATTGGGCTTAAAAGTTATTGGATTGGACAGCCCATTTATCCAATTTAATCTAGTTACTTTGAAGTTATTGGGCCTTTTTGTTATGCGGGCCAGTTTCTTTATTTTAATTTATACTAACTAATACAAATATTAAAATAGTTTAACTATAAAAAGTTTAAAATATAATGCGATGAACGTGGTTTGATCACGTGATCTTCAGACACTCTCCCAACTAAGCTATCACCGCATATATATGAAACTTCATGTTTTAAATATACTAGCTTATTGCCCCTGCAATGCACGGGTTGTACTGTTTCCTTTATTCGTGTATTTTTTGATAATTATAATAATATAATAATATGTTTCATGTAAAATTTTAAGAACACGAATTATATAAAAGAATCATGTGTCGTTTAATTTATTTTGACTCTATCTTTGAGTTCTAGAAATAAGATTTTGACGATTTTACAATCCACACGAAATTCACGAAATATTCTTTAATTTAGTGATAATTTAAAAAGTATTATTTACGTAAAATTTTCTAGAATTTGAAGAGAAACAACTGTTACAAAATTTGTACTCCCTCCGTTTCAAAATACATGTCCACTTTTTTTAAAAAAAAAAATTTGTTTCAATTTAGTTGTCCACTTCAACTTTCAATGCAAATTTGTATTTCCAAAATTAACTTTACTTCACATATCTGCTACTTATATTTCCAATATCAATCTTACTCCACATATTTTAGTCAACTAATTCAATTAATTAAATGATATATCTTGCCCGTGCTTCGCACACGGAATTCCTTTCAAAATATACAAAACTAATTTTAAAGATTTATTAATAGTTTAAGTATTTAAGTATGTCTTTTCTCAATATTAAGAAAATAAATATTACAAAAATAAATTATATGATAAATCATATTAGTATATTAGAATAGACTAAATTTTCATTTCATAAACAATGGCA
>PHNY01196090.1:0-12657 GCA_003724115.2 Anethum foeniculum | reverse complement strand
TTAAGAAAGATTAAATATGCAGAGCTTTAAATCAACATAGAAAAACATATTAGCAATAGGCCTTTGTTGTTTTAAATCAAAAAACATATTAAGAAAGATCACCCGCTTTACACATAGGCCTGAAAGTGCTCCTTATTTAAATATGGAATGATTCTATATTAGATCCAAGAATCATATATCGTTAAAACTTAAGCTTACTGGAATGTTAGTTTTCTGAAAAGCTCCATAGAACGGATTAGTTTCAGGAATTAAAGTTAGTTTCCTGAGAAGCTTTATAAGAATTATTATTTTTTGGCTTTTAGGTGCTCGAAGGACAATGCCTGTAATTCTCTTCATTAGAAGTGTGTTTAAATCCCATTTTGGCCTGCAAATTAATAACAGATAATATACATAGAGTGTTTACTTGTTTATTTAATCAAGAGATCTTAATCTTCACAAATTATCATTTTTAAGACTAATACAAAGGCAGAGTAATTTTATTGAGCATTTCGTCAAACACGTAATATGCACTTGAAATTTAAACATGGAACCATAAAACATATGCCATACTAACATACATCTTATGTCTTTAGGCATAGGAAAAGAAAAATCCTGCATCATTATCTAAAAAATAGGTTATACACACATACATACACAAATCAGAAAAATTGATTAAAATCTTCATACAACTAAAGAATAATAACATAGTTCAACACCTACAAAATTTTATTGTCAGTAAATTAAATAAATAACATAGATCGACCGTGGTTGTATCACTGGAGTATTTAAAACTGAAAACCATTAAGAATTAAGAATAACAGTCATATGACCATTAATAACTAAAATTGATTAGAAATAAGAATCGTGCACCAATTGTTAAAGAATTACGAAGAATTGAAACTGCTGTTGAGAAGCAAAATTGAAATTATGATATGTGAAACAGTGATGAAAATTGGATGGAGAGGTTACCATGTCAGTGCTGATGAAAAACTGGGTTTTTGAATTTCAAATATGTGATTGAAAGTTGAAACGGTTATTGCGTTACGTGAAAATGGTTGCATATACACATATTTGATATATTAGATAGTCCAGGCATTTTTAGGGTAAAAGGAGTGTCTTCCGGATTGTGGGTTGATCCATGCAAAAATGGATGATCCAATGTCATTGTACAAGGACTAAAAAGGACCTGTCGTGGAAGTATGTTTAAAATAAAAGGAGGGTAAAATCAGTAATTTTAAAATTCTAGTGCTAGCACTCATTAGGAATACTAGTAATCTGCCCGTGCTTCGCACACGGAAATTTTTCTGAATACATTCATTTTCGGAAAGAGATGAACCGGTTAACAAAGACATGAACATTTCCCGTTGAGAATAAGCGGTATCAGAAATGCTATTAATAAAACATATCATCAAATCTATTATCTAAGAATGTTGTATTGACTGAAGAGTGTATCAGAGCTTTGCGGAAAGTTTATGCACTAAACCAAAGTTCCCAGCATTACCATCTTTTTCAAATGTACTTTTCCTCTTAAAAAAAAGAGTCATGCATGTGTTTTTGTTACCGGTATGTACAACATCACGCAGGTGATACTAAAGTAACATGGTGCTATTTCTTCACATATATAGTTGTCTATATTATGTGCAAGTTTGAAACTAAATAGTGCACCTCCAGTTGGTTTTAAATTTGGTTACCTTTATGAAAGCTGCATTTATCATGATAATTGTGTCTATTTGCAATCTGCTAATTCCGAGTCTTCAATTTTTAAAATTTACTACGAGGAGTCTATGTTGTTGATTAATCATGCATACTAAACACAACCAAAAGCCTCTCTCAGGCATACACAAACAATCTCATAAAGCAGTTGCATTTGACTATTTCACTTCTATATTCGTAAACACAAATCTGAATGATCTACACCAAACTATAAGCAGAAATCGGTACAACCAGAGAAGCTTTAAGAATTTGTAAAATTCAGCCAAAAACTAATATAATAACCACTTACCAGTCAACACAACCACAAAGCATGTTTTTTCACGTGTGTCCTGGAATATAATATGCAGTCCTAATAAATATGTCTAGCCCTCAAATATTTCTACAATGTCTGGCTTCCTGCTATCTAAAATTGCTTGCTTAGATGCTACATTACATTTAAATCCTAAAAATAAAATTCAAAATAAAAAACTATTAATCCTAGTAACTTCACCCTAAATAGCATGAAGATATTTATTTGACTACACCTATATAGCCTGGTGCTATATGACTACACAAATATAGCAATACAAAGTTCATACTTGCACAGGTACTATAGTATCATCTTCTTATGTACGATAAATATATATATAATCCATATGAATATGACATCTCATTAATTAAAAATTAATATATGCAAGTCCAGGATAATTTTTAAGCTGAGTGCTAATATCATAGAATCCTTATGTTTAAAACCAACAGAGTTTACCACCAAGAAACTGGAGTAGACAATCATTCAGAATCAGTAATAGATGCTCAGAAAAAACTATAATGTAGTTGCAAACTACTGAAAAATATCAAACAATGAAACGGAAGAAAAAGTAGATGCTCAGAATGAAATTTTGTCCAGATCCTTCCTCATAGACTCCGGAACTGCAGTGCGTCTTAGTGCTAACTTTCTCTTCACTTTTCCTGCAGAAATACATGGATGGATCAGAATGAAGTAAAGGTAACTTGCGACGAAGAAACAATTGAATAACTAAGAATAGAAATGAAAAGTTAACCATTTTTATTTTCTTAGTGCAGGATTTGGCGGAACCCGGTGTATTCCCAGAGTATGAAACCTCAACAACATTATTCTGCATAAACATATCAGATGACAGTAGGTCACATGTTAATAATAAGTTGTCTAAATTTGCAACACAGTTGTGGGCTCTAAGTGCATTTAAGTGTTGAATTAAAAACTCACATCACCAACACAAGAGGTTCCAAAATCAGATACTGTTGCCTCAGACTTTGACGAAGTAGCAATGAGACACTCATATGCGTCAGTAGCTTGGTACACTGTACTTTTCAGTAAAATATTATCATCGTTCAGTTCAATTTTTAGAGTGACATCTTTCCCAGTTATTCCCTTAACTTCAGTAGGATATTCCTTCTTTGCCTCATCCTACCAATTTTTATTATAACATTAATCTCAGAACAATATTGATATTCTGTAATATGACATTAAGACGTATATATGAAATGGATAGAGAGTGTACATTAAATCCATCAGCAATCAATTTTGTTGCTATTTTTCCAATCAATCTTTTGGCTGCACGGTCCAAGAGAACAATGTTGAAAGCTTCAGTGTCGTCTTCAGCCAGCACAACAATCCGATACCTGATAATAATGAACGCACATGAATTTGAGAAAGACCCCAAAACTTGGTTACATGATACTTTGCTTAATTATAAGAGGACATACCTCTTCTGCGGGAGTGGGTAGTTCCGCATGCACCTGCAACACCTATACTTCCCCTGTAGTTTAGACATTTCTTCATTGCAGTTGCTTTTAGGACATGAAAGGTACCAGCAATTATCGTTTTCTTCAACATTTTTTACTTTCACTTTGCACAGAAAAATCATCTTGAAACAAATAACATAATGGTATAAATATACTCGCAAAAACTGTCACGACTAAGCAATTGCATACTTAAAATTTGTGTAAACAAATTAGTAATACAAGAACTACAAGCTAGCATTATAAACCAACTTTGTTTGTTAAATATATAGCAGTGGACCTACTTTTAACAAATATATTGATAAATTTAATACCTTACGATATTCAGTGCTTGTTTTTTCGCTTAATTCCTTCAAAGTCAGAGTTTGAATGATAGGTGTAGACACGGTCTCTGCTTCTGTTAGGGAAGATAATGTATTTTCTGGAGCAACATATCCTTCTTCAGTGAGCCTATTATGCAATGGTAAGTCATTAAGTGATTGTAGTTGCAGAAGTTTATAAATTTAAAACATGCATGACATTTAATTAAATGAGAATATGCAACTATGGAATACCTCTGTCTCATTGCAGTCACAACTTCATTGTCCAGGTTGAGGTAAATTTTTGATGAAGGCAATGTGCTAATCTGAACTGAATCTAAAATCAATGATGAGTACATATATCAGGATTTACTCTTGATAAGAAATTTTTTTTTTTGTGATGACCAAACAAAGTATGGTTGCTTCAAATTCAGTTGACAGTAAATAAATAATGTATTCACAAATTTTTCGGGAAGCTTACTACGAAATATTGAAATCTTGGTACTACACAGTATACCAATAACAGGCCCCTCCATGATCGCTCTATAGCGAGCATCTGTGGTCACAGCAAGAGGGCCCCACACAGTAACATTATGTGAATGCCTGCATATTTAATAAGCAGCTGATAGTTATATTAAAAAAAAATGGAGTTGGGTAATAACAGAAATTAGGTTAGGGAATACTGTAATTTAACCTCCCATCAGTAAGTCTAAATTTAACGATATCCCTTTCTCCGTGCTTAGTTTTGATTTTGGATACGTATTCAAAATCCTCAAGCACGCCAATTACATCTTTCATGCAAGGTAAGCAAAGAATAAATGAATAACACGATAAGATAACAGTAAAACGAAAATCATTTAAACATGCAATTTGGCATCATCAATAAAAACATAGTATTACTTCTTCACATATTAATAGTATTATTTATAGATTAACCTGTTGAAAATTCAGGGTACTCAACATTGGTATAAGTACTTGCAATACTGAATAAGTCACTCAAATCAACAAATTCGAACTTATGAGTTGGTATCATGAAGTCATCCTCCTCCACTTTCTCCACTGATGTTGAAGGTGAGAAGGTAATGACAATAGGCGAGGAGACTGGCTTAAGGGATCCGATGGCATCTTTTGTATAAAAATTGGACACCACATAAATCGCTCCTTCAACAATTTTATCAGCTATCGCTCTCCAGCGATCCGCATAAATGTAGGCATGCACATGACAATCCTGTGCATAATGTAAATGCAAATATTGACAGTACCGTATACACAAAAAATTGTAATGTTAAATTGTTAATAGAATGTAGTGGCACTTACATCATCATCTAGGAGGATGAGATTGTATCCTTTGAGTCCTTCATTTCCATTGGATCCGTTTGACATGGAAGGCCACATTCTTGTTATTCGAACTTTTATTCTCCATGTAGTTCTCGAACTGTTCAGAGAAGATAGCTGATCGAACATAATGACAATGTTTCTGAAAAAATAAAAGTTAAAAGATTCTAAAGAGATGACAAACTTAACCCGGACACGAAAAAAGTTAGACAGACAAAAGGAGAGAAGCATGAGACATACTTATACAGTTATATGAAACCTTTTTTATGTGCGTGGGATAGTGGGTGGAATAGTGGGATACTGTTAGTATGGAGTGGTGGTTATATAGGCTAACAGTTATTTTCTTAGATCTTCATGGAAAAATATTTTTTTTTATTTTTATATTAACAATGATTTGATTATTACTTGATGTTCAATATTACCAATTACACATCAAACATGATAAATGAAATGGTATATAACAACGTAATTTTATGAATTTCTTATTATTTTTTATAATAACTAATAAGTTCACCTGACTTAGTATGAAACAAATTTATGTATTATTTAAAAATGGTATTGCTGGATAAAAAAATTGAATGTGAACGGCGACATGATCTTTTAAGTTTATAACATAAGTTAAATATAAAAAATAAAAATATTAGTTTTGGTCAGAGAAAGAATATGATGCTTGCAAGAAATTAGTTAAAATAATAATCTTTAAATTAATAACCTCTCTAATATGTAGAAAATAATAAACTGATTAATAATCAATTTTTTTTATAAATTAATAATTATTAATTTATAAATAAGATAGTACATCTCTAAATTGATAAATTCTCTGCTCCGGGAATTACAAATTTTTTTAGAGGTTTCAATATTTATGGATAATATGAAATTTGCAGGAATATAGTTGTAGATTTTTTTTAATAGAAATCTAACTTGTAAAATAGTTAATTTTATGTCGTCTTGGTTTAAGTTGATTTTAATTGGAAAATTTTGATGGGAAACACCTTAATAAATAAGGATTTAAAACAACCAATTTGACACAACCAATTTTTGCCAAACTCGGTTGTTACGATTTAGTTATGTGTATAACTTTTATTTTATTGAATTTGGTTAAAGTTTGGTTTTTAAGCCTATCAAACCAAAATCCGACACGAAAACTGATTCAAACTGAAACGTGTTTGAACCTGATATATTGAATTTCATATACTATCATTATATGATTGAGGAATGACAAATATGAAAACTTAATTTAATTGAGTAGAAGAGTTCATCCATGAGTTAGTTAGATTCTTTTGACTTGAAATGAGACACACGTACAAAGAGAAATATAACTAACTAAAGTAATTAAGTATCACTAATAACTAAAGTTACTAATGTTGTTGGTAATTGTAATGATATTGCACCAATTTGGAATATTTCAATTTTCGAACAAAAGACTTTAATGATTTCTTTTTTAGTTTTTTGTTTTAGAATTTTCTGTATAATTTTTGGGTTACGTTTCAAACCTGAACTAAACCGAAAATCGACAGTTCGAGTTTGGTTTTAATTTTTGAATTTTATCGTTTCAGTCCAAATTTTGTTCTGGTAAAATATATTTGATACGGTACTGATTTTTGTGAAATTTGAACCAAACTGACCCGTCGCCATCTCCGGTTGTAAATTTACTTCAATACGGAAATAAAAACTTACAAACTTCAAAACAAAAATATTTTAAAAAACTTACATCAAAGTCATTTTTATAGAAATATAATACCAAATTTTAAACACACTTACACTAAACTATGTCCATATTGTTGAATAATTAAAAGTTTAAATATTAGAACTTGTTATTTTAATTGAATATAAATTGTTTTAACCGTTTTAGTAGTCATTTTTTTTATAAGCATTCTATACTAAATATATTTTAGAAATTACATGAAAATGGCTAAATATATTGAAAAATTAAAACTATAAATAAATAAAAATTCACTTTTTTAATAATAATGTAATCATGAATAGTGTATGTACATAATATGCTGAAGTAAACAGTAATTTAAATTATTAAGAGTATGTAGTATAGAAGCTATACTGTCCAATTTATGTCCAATTTAATACTTTATATAAGACGGGGGTTATAAGTCAAGTTTTATTTTTACTTGCATGTTTTATATTTACGAAATTGTCGTTCACCGATTTTATTTTACTGGAACCTAGGATAGATGAAGACCAAGAACCAAAATTCAACATCGAAAAAATGTTCAGGGAAACAACTATAGATAAACAGAAATTATTGAAGTAAAAAAAGATTATTTTGAATGTCGAAACATAACTGAAAAATTGCGAATAAAAGTCTACTGAGACGAAACTACACATTTATTGAGAACCTACACTAAAAAGCTTGAAATGCAAACGCAATTTTGGAGAAAATAACTTTTGTGTAGTATGTCATGTATCTCAGCAATGCGATAATTAGTGTGACCATAATTCACGGACCACCAAAGTGAAGCTGATTAACTTCTTCCATGAACCTACAAAATGTAGGAGTTCCAAAACTTGATAATAACACACAAATCATTTGTAATACAATTGTCATAAATTATTATGTGTGAAGGAAAAAATTTAATATGATATACATGTTCCTCATCATGAAAACATCATCATTCTGAATATTGATAAAAATCTTTGAAGAAGGCAAGTCGGAAATCTGAACTTTGCCTAATACGGGAAAAAGTAGTCAATATTATGCCGCGTGACCAACATATGAGTCACAGAAAAATTATATTATAGCTGTTATTACTACCTCTAAAAGCTGAAATTCTGATACTTGCCAATATTACAATTACTGGTCTCTCCAAGTTATTTGCATACAAAGGTTCTGTATTATCATTTAGCGGACCCCAAAAAGAAACATTATGCGAAACACTGAAAAAAACGTCAAATAAAGTGCATGATTCATTTAATATTACAAATTCAGCTAATTGGTAGAAGAAAATGAATTAGGAAAAAAAGAATGATACAAGAATTTATAAGGATTTGATTATTTAACATTTGACTACCTTCCATCCGTTATTGTGAATCGCACAATCTGTTTCGCACCGAATTTTGTCTGCAATGTTTGCAATGGTTGTAGGTCTTCCATGACTCCAATGATATCTGCAAAATTATAAAAATAAAAAATGGTGCAGAATAATGGACTTACGGGTACATTATAAAAAGGAAAATGAATCTCCTATCGAATACAGTGGTTTCTGATCAGTCTCATAGCTTAGAGCAATCTCATAAAGATCTCCCAAAGGTTTTAGTTCAAATTTGTGCCTTGGAATCATGAAGTCATCTTGAAAATAAAGATTGATAACAGTAGAAGGAACAAAACAGATGCACTTAGTGGAACTAACAGGCCTATAAACACCAAATGCTTGCTGGACACGAACATTGATAATCTCGTATAAGCCTCCTTCAAATAATGCATTGCCAAAATTAATCCAGATATCAGGCGAGACGGTAGCATGCATATGAGTGTTCTGGTTGAAACAAATATTTTATGGCCTCATTATGTAGCGCAATGGTAATACATAAGTTTAATGTACAAACTAAAGAAATTGTATAAAGTAATGACTCTTACCTGACAATCTAAAAGAATCATATTGTGAGCAATTACAGCTCCTGTATTGGAAATTGTCACCCACATCCTTGTAACACGGACCTTCAGCGTCCATCCTATTTTAGTTTCATCCAGTGTTGAAAGATGATCGTGCATGTTCATTTCTGTTAATAACATAGAAACATGTCATTGAATAATATATGACATGTATACGAATGCAAGATCTATCATATAAAGAATATAAATCATAAGTATGGAGCACACTGAAATTTGTATTTCCACTGAAAAGATTAGTGGTGATCTCTGGAAATGCTCCAAAAAAGATATTGCAAAAGCAAAATGAAGTATGGAAAATAATAGAAGACCTTGGGTCAGTATGGATAGTTTTCAATATTAACCTCTGTTAAATGGGAAGAAAAGATGTAAGGTGGAGTTTTATACTCTTAAGATAACCATAAGAAAATGAAAAAACTGAAATTTTTATTTAAATTGATTGATCATGATTATCTGGACAATAAAAGTGCCTTAATCCTCTCTAGGAATCTGTTATAATATAACGGTATGTATGACTGAGTTGTAAATAAGGACTGTATATCATAATTTTATAAACCCGACTGCATAGAACTTGATAGTCCAGTACTTTGTTAATTGAATATATCACCTTATCAGATATTTATACAGCACAGCTATTTGATAAACCTAATTTGCTACACTATGGGAACTAATTAAATCCTGTCATTCAACCATTAAACGATATATACATATACCTATTAATTATTTTAAATGTCTGTCTATTTTCTTTTTAATTTTTTAACCTGTATTTTAACAGTTTTTCATTGGAATGTATCAATGTAACAGGGAAAAAGCCGTGTTATAAGAATAAAACTATAATATGTTGAACTCAGAGGTACATTGACATAAGGGGAATCATTAGCACAACCACAATAAATTATTGATTTTAGCTGATCTCATAAATAACACAATAAATTTCAATGATATACTTGAATAATAACATTCAGCATACTGGAAATAATTTTTTTTCAAGAGAAAAATACATTTAAGCATTATAAAACATTTAAGAAAATTTATTTCTAATGGGAAAAAAGTACTCTTGGCATAAAATGAGCAAATGGTTTATATATTGTCAACATTGGGCAAGTTATAGAAAACTTCCTCATAGACAACATTAGCTGTAACATTTGTCGAACTTCCAGTGTCACTGTCAATCAAAATGTGCAGACCATATGGCGACTTAACTCTTGAAACAGCAACATACAATTGACCATGAGAGAAAACGGATCTTGGCAAATATAATCCCACCTTATCTAAGGATTGCCCCTGGCTTTTATTTATAGTCATAGCATAACACAACTGCAATGGAAACTGGGTGCGTTTGAATTCAAAAGGCCATACCGTATCCGTAGGTTCCATCTCCATTCGTGGAATAATGTGCATCGAACCAGTTTGTGAACCAGTCAGTATTTCACATAGAATGCTATTGGGCATACATTTCTTCACAATCATTCTAGTGCCGTTACAAAGACCCAGAATTTGATTAAGATTACGCATTAGCATAACGACAGCTCCAACCTTGAGTTTCAATTCGTGTTTGGGAAGACATGGCATGTTTATGGAGTTTAAATACTCAACTGGAAAGGCAGCCTCAAAATCGCCATCTTGACCAACATTATCAGCAAGACAATCTTGACTAAAGTATGTGAGTGTGTTACCAGGAAGAATATGAAGAATGTGAGAATTGATGTCGCTCACAGAAGCGTTTGTAGGCATAAGAATTGATCGTTGCTTGAAATATGCTGCAGATGACATGTTCTCAGTAAAATCTGGATAGATCACTTTAACAATCTCTTTTATTGGTTCCTTCTTGCCTTTGATCAAGAATTTATCTGGAATAATTACTTCTGCATCAGAGGTAGCATGATCAGGATGAATATTTGGCAACTTCCCGTCTCCAACATCAAGGACCCACTTGCTAAAATCAGCAATCTCTTTATTTTCCAATTCCGTTCTACCTAAAGTAAGTCGCATGTTCTGCTTCAATAAGAAAACCTTGCAGTGATTCCACAATTTTGAATGATTCAGAGATGCAGCCACAATTTGAGGTCTGGTTGCCTTTGGTATAACTGGTAGTATTTGTCTGAAATCTCCACAAAATACAATAGTTATACCTCCAAATGGTCGTCCTGCTCTAGCAGGTTCAACTGATGACATAATATCTCGCAAACAGCGATCAACACTTTCAAAAGCATGGCGGTGCTGCAGTGGTGCCTCATCCCATATAATTAAGCTTGTTTGCTGCAACAGTTCCGCAATATCCGATCCATGTTTAACACCTGCAACCAAGTATTGGTCAATTTTAAGAGGAATATGAAATCTTGAGTGGGCTGTTCTACCACCGGGCAAGAGAACTGCTGCAATACCAGAAGATGCTACTGGTACTACGATTTTTCCTTTACTACGAAAACCACAGCACAAGGCATTCCATAAGAAGGTTTTTCCACATCCGCCACTTCCATAGACAAAGAAAACCCCGCCCTTTTTATTTTCAGCACTTTGAACAACAGATTTATAAACCTCTAATTGCTCAGCATTGAGATTTGAGAAAAGTCTGTCATGTTCCTGCTTCATTTCTTCTTTGTCATATCCAAGAGCATCAGCTATTAGCCTATTACCAAAATCAGACAAATAAAACTCCTCCGGATATGGCATTGTTGCATAATCTTTCAAACTTTTTCCCACATCATTGAGAAGCTTTTCAATTTCTGCAAAATAAATAATTTTGTTGATAACATAAGTTGGCAACAGATGTAAAGCTTGAACATGAGCACATATTTTTTTATTAGGAATAAAATTCACACTGCAATAATATCATGGGATCACTCATACAGCTTGCAATAAGTGGACAGAATGAGGGCATGCAACAACCATATATTTAAATTTTCAAACAAATGGTGTGTGAAGAGAATGTACAGTTTAACCGTAGCAGAACTCAGCTATTATGTTGGCTTTTTATTGTTGTTGGAACGTGTAACTATAAAAAATATTATGTTGGCTTTTTATTGTTGTTGGAACGTGCAACTATATAAAAGAATTTTACAAACCAGGAAGATAAGTTCAGTGGTCAAAAGAAGATACTTTATGTTTAATATTTTATGTCTATGCTTTCAGGAGGATCAAATATATTTCACTTAATTTTTGTAATTGAAAGTTAAGTTTCTCTTTATCATTTAAGATTTATATAAAGGATTCATTTTATATTCAAGTCATTACATAAAGCAAATTATTGAATAAAAGTATTTTCAATAATTTATAATTGAATTATTTAGGGAAAGATTGTAACAAATTTATGATTAAGATTATTTAGTGAAAGATTATAAACTTAGTTATAATTTCAATAGGAATTAAAATTGAAATAAATATATAATTGATAAACAAAAGAAAAATATGTGCCTATTATGATATAAATGATGAATTAGTTAAAGAATTATATATTCTCCTCTGATAAGCTTTGTTAGAAGATTGACAATTGAAAGAACAACTAAAATTTTCATAATGTTTATTTAATATTCACTAATATACCTTGAAATTATATTTAAGTCATTACACAAAATAATTAAACTAAGGGTATTTTTAATAATTAAAAGTTATAATTATTTAGTTAAAGATTATAATTTTAGTTATAATTTTGGTGGGAACTAAAATGAAATGAATGTATAATTGAAACAAAAAATCTGGGCCAATTATGATAGAAGGGGAGAATTAATTAGATAATTAGAATTTATTCAAGTTTCATGTTATAAGATTTATTAGAATATTGACAATTGAGAAAATAACTAAAATTTTCTTAATTTTCATATAAAATTCACAACCAAATACTTTAAATTATACTAAAGTCCTGACATAAAAATATTTTATTTTCAATGATTTATAAATTTAGTTAAAGATTATAAGTTTAGTTTTAATTTTGGGGGGAACTAAAAATGA
>PHNY01196018.1:0-10889 GCA_003724115.2 Anethum foeniculum | reverse complement strand
CTTCAGATTTTCATTGTCAAACATGTATTTTGGCAAAAAGTCATCGTATTTCTTATCCACCTAGTTCTAATAAAAAGAGTACGCCTTTTTCATTGGTTCATTCAGATGTTTGGGGACCATCCCTTACTACAACTACTTCAGGTTTTCGTTGGTTTATCATATTTGTTGATGATTGTACTGGTATGACTTGGCTTTACTTGATGAAATAAAAAAGTGAAGTAGCAGAGCGTTTTCAAAATTTTCATAAAATGATCAAGACCCAATTCTCTGGTAATCTCCAAGTTATACGTTCTGATAATGGTGGAGAGTTCGTAAACAAGTTTTTGAAAGGTTATTTTAAAGAACATGGAATTCTTCATGAAACTACTTGTGTTGACACCCCACAGCAAAACGGTGTGGCTGAAAGAAAAAATAGACAATTACTTGAAATTACACGTGCAAGTTTAATTGGTGCTAACATGAAACCACAATGGTGGGAAGAAGCCATTACCACTGCTGTTCACCTTCTCAATCGTGTTCCAACACGTGTTCTGCAATTTCAAACTTCATTGGATAAACTTGCTTCTTTTGTCGATATTCCATCTTCTCTTACTATTCCTCCCCATGTGTTTGGATGCGTTGCTTATGTGAATTTACAGAAACATTTACGTAGCAAGCTTGACCCATGTGCTTTGAAATGTGTTTTTGTGGGTTATCAACCGTTCCAAAAGGGATATCGATGTTATCATCCTAAGACACGAAAATTTTATGTTTCTATGGATGTTACTTTTTGTGAACAAGAGATGTTTTACGACTTATCAGTATCAAATTCATCTCTTCCGGTAGGGAGTCATCATGTTGAAGAGGTGAATTGGATGGAGTTATTACCAGATGGCTTTATTCTAGAAAGTGTTCCAATAGTAGTTCCAGACAGTGTCTCAGAAAGTGTTCTGGAGGAAGTTCCAGACAACAGTGTTTCTGGAAGTATACTAGTTGTTCCAGACAGCGTTCCAGTAGTTATTCCAGACACTGTTCCAGTAGAACATGGACAGAATATCCCTGCTACCAGTAATGAAGACTCTCATGATAATGCTGAGCAACTCTCTCTCTCATCCATAGTAACCACGCCTAACTCATCTCCAGCTGATTATCCAAAGGTAAATTCAAATTTGGAAATTAACACTAACAATATCTCTGAGCATGCTAATTGTGACAGACATCACTTGCCACCAAGGAGTAACCGCGGAGTACCAGCAGAGAGGTTCTCACCAGAACCAGTTAAAAGGGCTAAATATCCAATTACACACTATGTATCTACTCACAGGCTAGCAGAATCATCAAAAGCCTTTGCTTATAATATTTCTGCAATTCATGTTCCAAGTAAAGTCAGTGAAGCATTGTCAGATGTGAAATGGGCTGAAGCTATGAAAGA
This sequence comes from Anethum foeniculum, assembly GCA_003724115.2. Classification (NCBI taxonomy): domain Eukaryota; kingdom Viridiplantae; phylum Streptophyta; class Magnoliopsida; order Apiales; family Apiaceae; genus Anethum; species Anethum foeniculum. The sequence continues at coordinate 9,478 of PHNY01196018.1, read as the reverse complement.
AGAAATGACAACATTACAGGAGAATGAGACATGGGAACTAGTTCCGTTGCCAGAAGGAAAGAAAACTATTGATTGCAGGTGGGTTTTCACCATCAAACAGAATCCAGATGGTTCCATAAATAGACGAAAGGCAAGACTTGTTGCTCAAGGGTTTACTCAGACTTATGGTGTTGATTACTTGGAGACTTTTGCTCCTGTGGCAAAAATTAATACCATACGAGTTTTATTATCTCTAGCTGCAAATCTTGATTGGCATATACAACAATATGATGTAAAAAATGCTTTTCTTCACAGAGATTTAAAGGAGGAAGTGTACATGTCACTGCCACCAGGATATTGTGTTCCTAACAGTTCTGTTTCATTGGTGTGTAGATTGAAGAAAACAATATACGGCTTAAGGCAATCTCCAAGGGAATGGTTCGGTAAATTTCGCTCTGTTATGAGAAAGTATGGGTATAAACATAGTAATGCTGATCATACTCTGTTCTTAAAGAAGATAGGTGATAAAATTACAGCTCTTATTATATATGTGAATGACATGGTAGTGACAGGAAACGACCGTACAGAGATGGAAAAATTGAAGGGCTATCTCTCCCAGGAGTTCAACATGAAGGATTTGGGGAACCTAAAATATTTTTTAGGTATTGAGGTTAATCGTTCCAATCAAGGTATTTTTTGTCACAACGTAAATATGTTCATGACTTGTTAAGAGATACGTGTATGCTTAATTATGAGCCAATTAATTCTCTAATGGAACAAAACCATGGGCTAGAAGAATGCAATGACCAAATTCCAACAAATAAAGGGAGGTATCAAAGGCTAGTGGGTCGACTGATTTATTTGTCACATACTAGACCATATATTGCATATGCAGTAAGCGTGGTTAGTAGGTTCATGCATAATCCATGTAAACAGCACATGGATGCAGTTGTGAGAATTCTGAGGTATTTGAAGTTAGCTCCAGGAAAGGGCCTGTTATTTTCAAAACATGGTAATTCAGACATTCTTGGGTACTCATATTCTTCATGGGCTGAAAAAGGAGATAGAAAATCAACTTCCGGTTACCTTACATTTGTTGGAGGTAATCTTGTAACTTGGATAAGTAAGAAACAAAAGGTGGTTTCATTGTCGAGTGCAGAGGCTGAATATCGAGCAATGGTAAAAGGTATTTGTGAGTTGCTGTGGTTGAAAGGACTTATGGGTGAGCTAGGTTTCTCATCACAAAGTCCTATGCAGCTGTTTTGTGATAATCAGTCCGCGATTAAAATTGCTGAAAATCCAGTCCAACATGATCGAACAAAGCATGTGGAAATTGATAGGAATTTTATATATGAGAAGTTGGAGAACAAGGAAGTTGAAGTACCATATGTTAGTACAAAAGGACAGCTTGTGGACATGTTGACCAAAACCTTGTCCAAATCAGATTTTGCGGATTCTCTTGTCAAGCTGGGCATATGTGATATATACGCACCACCTTGAGGGGGAGTGTTAGAATCCCTGATTAGTCTCTAGAATATCTCTAGAATATAATTCTGTTATAATACTTACCATATTTGTTTAGGGTTGTATAGGGTGTCGGTGTAATACATACTATATATACATTGTAAAGATTGCAGAATGATATATGAGAATTAACCCTTTCTTCCCAATAAGCTATTCTATTATCTCTATATTTCTAGTTATTGTTCTTGATTTTGGTGTTGATTGACTTCTCCGGTGATATCTACTTTTTCCGGCCACCTCCATTAATTCCGGTCAAAATTCCGACGCAAAAATACAATTTTGTGTCGGGGTTTGTTTTCTTTATTTTCTTTTTAAAGTAAAATAGTTTTAGCTCCTAAATCAAATTTTGGTCCTTTAATTTCAGTTCATTACTGTGTTAGTCAGCTTGCTGTATCTGCGAATTCGTTTGAGAGTCCGTAGTGTAGTTACCTGTTGTTTTGTTTTCTGTTTTCTTTATTATTCTTTTTTACCACATGATCTGTTGCTTCAGTGTTATTAGATTTTAAAAATCCAAGCCTATTTACATCTTGGGTTCATTTTCTTAATAATTAGACTTTTTAATCCATTGGCCCATAACCAATTTCCTAATCCATGCTTGTATCCCCGTATATTTTCTTTTTATTTGTTTAAGTCATTAACACATCTGCAACATTTATTAGTTTGAATTAAATTTGTCATTAGCATTAATAAGTTACAATGTTAATTACTCTTCAATTAATTGTCTGTTCATTAGCATTAGTTACGGTTGTGCTATATTTTTCTTCTTCTTTTTTTATGAAGCTCGTGTCAATTGTAGCCCAATGTCGAGTCTAGAGTCCAATCCTAGTATTTGGTTCTTTAAGTTTTGGGTCCAAATCATTTTATGGCCCGATTTCTGTTACTTTGTTTTTCTTTTTCTTTTTTTTTTTCCTCTAGTCACGACCTTTTATTGTAGTTTGTTTAATGTAAGTCACTTTTACTATTTTAATTAATGTATAGTTACTCTGTCAACGTAGCTTTCATTAGTTCATTTTTATTAGCTTCGTGATTAGTTTCGACTGTTACATCGTACGCTTCAAATTTTATAATTTGTTAAAATACACTTATCCCAAAATAAATTTTTCTAGTTCGTTAAATTAATAATTAAGGTATTTTGTGAAAAATAATAGTCCATGTGGAACGAATCTCAAGTATTTAAACGATTAGATTGTGCGCTTACGATTTTAAAACTCATTTTCCGAGACATCACTTACCTATATTTTACAAAGATATTCTAATCAAAACACATATAATGTTTTATTTAAATTCATCTGCGCCTAATTTATATAAAATCAATTTTAAGAGTTTAATTTATTTGAAAATTTTATTGTAAACTATTTGTTATAACACAAATATAAACACCTACTTTACACACAAGCACCTACATCATTTATACGCCGAATTTAATAACCTATAATAAATATATAAACAAAAATATAACTACTACTTATTATCATAAATACATGTATTAGTAAAAACATATCTCTACACTTACTTATTTTTTTAAAAATTCTACTAAAAATATTAAAAATAAAAATAACAATAATTTAAAAAGCTTTTGTGATTCGCACGAGTTTTAAGCTATAGTCATTTTAGGGAACAACCAGAATATATACGATCGACTACCAAAATATCAAGGCAATCATACATTGCAATTTAGTTGACTAATGACAATAAAGAACAAATACATGTTTTCAATAAAATAAAAACTAGCATATAACCCCGTGCGATACACGGTTGTTTTAAATATTTATTATTTTATTATTATTGTTGTTATTATTGTTATTATTGTTATTATTATATTTTATTAATTCAATTTATAAAAAAAATTAAGTATGCCATATAAGTATAACCGAATATATCTGTAACTAAAATAGCTAGTTATAATAATTAGGCATGTGAAAGTAGCTAAATATAATTTTAAAACAATTAAAACTATTAAGTCAAGTTTAAAATAAATAGCTTCATAACTGACCTTAGTAAACAGGTTCTTAAAAATATATAGATTCGATCAAATAAATAGGTTATGTGTTTCAATTAGAATATATCAATTTGGAATTATATATCAGGTGTTGGTGTGTTCGAACCTTAGACTACTCTACATAATAATTTTTAGACTACTCCACTTTACATAAACTTTTTTAGTATAATATCTAACGTTCCAATAAAAAATACCTCGGAAATATATATTTACTTATATAACATTAGACCAACAATCAAAACAACAAACATGTAAAAAACAATTTTTTTATATATTTTGACTTATTTTTACATTAAAATCTAACATTGACCTATATATATGTGATAAACTTGCACACTAGCTAGCCAATATTTAGTATTACCATATAACAATAAAAATTTTAAATTTCTAAAATAATTAACTTTATGATTAACTTGTTAACTTGAAGACATAAAGCCTATTTGATCCAATTATCTACTGTAATAAAATCTTAACCAAATTTAAATATTTAACATATGTATTCTAACAACTAATTTTACAATGAATTTTAACAAAGATAATTCACATTAGGTAGTAAAATGACAATATTAAAAAGAGTGTGCTAAAAGGTTGCATTGTATTAACATATATTCCATACATGTTAGTTAACTTTTAGTCACAATATCAACAACAGTTGCACTGCACATATATATTATTTTTCTACTGAACCTAATATGAATATTAATTATTCATATACGAATGCATTTCACACATTTATGATGATATTAACTTGGATGAATCTTGGGAGATCGATGTACTTAATGGGGATGAGGGGTTTAGTATACATGTTAGTGATCAACAAAGTTATCTTATTTGCGGTCCATTTAGTGTGGCAGATAATATTGGCCTTACATACGCGTTACAAAAACTGACTTATAGACCATAAATAGCATCACATGCCAGAAATAACATCACATGAGACAATAGACTACTTACCATCCCAAGAACCTACTTACTGTCTTGACGAATCTTTCATGAAACAAATGAAAACTCAGGTGATGGGTACTCTCAACTACTTGTCGTGCCTAATATATATGATCTTGGCCTCACTTGCCCAAATCAGTCTATTGACTGGTTTCTTTTCACTCAAAGCTATTTCGATAGCCTTCAGGACCTTTTTTGCATTAGAGTTATTTATCACCGGATATTTATATTTTTCAAATAAAAATTGAGGCTGACCATCTATGAAATTGGATCTCATCTTTGCATAATCTTTAACATTTGGGGGAAAATTCATGGCACGTGCCCTTTTGAGTCGATAATTACCCTCTAGGTGTATTCCATTTTCTTTAAGAAGAGAAAATTATGCAACGATGTAATCTAACTTCATAGTTGATCAGTCTCAATAAAGATTTTCGTTTGAAAAATATAAACACCTTGTGATAAATAACTCTAATGCAAAAAAGGTCCTGAAAGCTGTCAAAACAGCTTTGAGTGAAAAGAGACCAGTCAATGGACTAATTTGGGAAAGTAAAGCCAAGATCATATATATATCAGGCACGACAAATGGTTGAGAGTACCCATCAACATGAGTTTTCATTTGTTTCACGAGAGATTCGTCAAGACGATAAGCTTGGGATGGTAAATTGTTTATTGGTTCATGTGATGCTATTTCTGGTCTATAAGTCAGTTCTTGTAACGCTAATATTATCCGCCACACTAAGTGGACCGCAAATAAGATATCTTTGTTGATCACCAACAGGTATACTAAACCCCTCATTCCCCTTAAGTACATCGATCTCCACAGATTGGTCCAAGTTGATATCATCATCAATCTGTCAAATCCATTCATATGTGAATAATTAATATATAGATAATTAGGTTCAGTAGAAAAATAATATATATATGTACAATGCAACTGTTGTTGATATTGTCAATTAAAGTTAACTACCATGTATAGAATATATGTTAATACAATGCAACCTTTTAGCACACTCTTTTTAATATTGTCATTGTACTACCCAATGTGAATTTTTTTGTTAAAATCAATTATTATATTAGTTGTTAGAATATATTTGTTAATATTTTATTACAGTAGATAATTGGATTACGTCTTCGAATTAATCATAAAGTTAATTATTTTTGAAATTTAAAAATTCTCTTAATATTGTTATATGGTAATACTAAATATTGGTTAAACTAGTGTACAAGCTTATCACATATATATTGGTCAAGGTTGTTTATTTTTCTTCTCTTAGTATTAAATTAAATATCTAGCATACACCTTTGCCGACTTAAACCATTTGATAAGACTAATAATTGTTTAATGGTATATAATGGAAGCATTAGAAAATAATAAAGGGTTTAGCATGACAAAGAATGTAGTAAAAATGTAAAGAAAATGATAAGCAAAAGAGGCAAATAAATGAGAATAAAATAATAGACATATATGATTAACTAAGACTATAATATTAGGTTCATGTGGTGTTGTTCATTTTGCTAACCTCGTACCAAAAGCATCTCTTCACAATTCGCCAACACTTTGCCAGATACGAACTTTTTAGCTAACTACAATTGGTATTTAGTCTTGCTAGGGCTATTCTTACTATTACCCCTATATAATTCAATGATTTAACAATGACATAAATTACAAAGTCTATGTATGCAGTCAAATATGCTATTTCATAATTATTAATCAAAGTAAAACTTTCATTACCAACACATATTTCATAAAGTTAAAAACAATCATGATATATATTAAAAAATACTCCCTCCGTTTCAAAATACATGTCCACTTTTAAAAAATCACACATATCAAGAAAAATGAATGTTGTTAAATTAATTACATTAATTAACTATAATATGTGTAATAGAGTTGATTTTAAAAATATAAATAAGAGATATGTGAAGTAGAGTTGATTTTGAAAATATAAATTTGCATTGAAAGTTGAAGTGGACAACTAAATTGAAACAAAATTTTCTTTTAAAAGTGGACATGTATTTTGAAACAGAGGGAGTACATTATCGAAAAAATCGGGTACTCTTTCTTTGTTACCATGCGTTGTTGTTTTTTTGGGCCTCCTCCGTAGTTTTGTCGGGCCTTAGAGAGTTTACTCTGTAAGTAATTTTGATTTAGTCCCGGATTGTGAAACTTGAATTACACAAAATATACTATAGAAGCCCAAAAAGAGATAAACCTAAATCTTACAGCTGTTTAATTATGTTATGAGATTAGCCCCCAATATCCTCTAAACATATTGTTGAACAAGATTAGATTCGTTATTACTATATGTGATACTTGTTATTTGGATTCAAATATTGAATTCTATTGTGGAATTGCTTATCTTCAGCCAATCATCCCTTACTCCCTTCCTCGCCAGTTTCACATAAACACTTTTACAATATTATATGGCATATATTCATGATAGTAGGTATTTAAGTGAAGCAAAAATTGAAGATTTGGACACATAGTGTCGTCTTCGGATGTGCTTCGCTCCACATGGTGCAAGTTTACCATCTATATGCTTAATTAGATGATTGAACACCCATGTATCACCTAGTCTCTTTTTTACCTCCAATTTGAGAACATTCATCAAAATTGGACCTTTAAAGAGTGCCCCCATTGAAATCATCAGTTCCACAAAAATTTTCTCAGCTAGCTTGTACATAGTTGATAGATATACACTGTTTTGTATTCAATCATAAAGAAAAAAAAAGTAAGTAAATGAGTAAATCAATATATATCACTAGAAAATTAATCATTTACCTTTCTGTAGACCATCGGTTCATGGGGCTTCCATCTATCATCATTTTACACTTATTATCATCCTCATCTTTGTCCTCTGTTTCTTCTTTAACATCTACATTTTCTTCATCATTGTTGTATTCATCAGATTCAAGATACATAAGTTTGTTCTAAAATCTTAGGAAAATACTTAGGGTACAATACAATGCTGTAGTTTTGCAAGTGTGTAAGATACCCATATGATACCTAAGTTTCAAACCCATGCAAGTTCCATGCAAAAGCCATGAAACTAACTAAGTATCAAACCAACCAAGCTAGTTAGCAACAATTGATAGAGTTAGGAAGCATACTTCCCTAAAATGTGGACTCAAAAAGCAAATCAATTATATCTAACCTAATGCAAGCTAAAACTAGCCTTAGGCTAGTAAGGTAAGTGTATGCATTTGAATTATATGCCAATACATATACAAGTATATATCATTTATCAACCACACTTTTTCAAGAAGCCAGAGCAAGAAGCTTCCTTCCCCCCCCCCATTTTCTTCTTCATTTCCGGCCAAACAAGAACAACCATGAAAGAAAAATTCATAACATGAGTTCTAGTGCTTCAAAAATCACCAAATTTTGATCATAGCTCCACCATATCATAGTTAAGGTACCTACCAAATTTCAAGCTCATCCGTGGATTTTTCAGTTTTGAAATTTTTTAAAGATGAGGGTGAATGGTAACTCCGAAAATTACTAACTTATTTCTTGATTTCTTTTGCAAGTTTAAGGATAATAAGCATAGATCAAGGCTCCCTTAAAGCTTATAAGCTCTTGTTAGTATGTTTACTGATTCAAGGAAGGTATAAACATCATCCACCTTTGATTTAATTGAGTCATAAGCTTAAGTTTGAGTTATGTTTAAGTATATATATGTTAGTTCATGGAGTTTGGATTGTAAATGGTTAGATATTGATGGTTAGCTGTTATGGGTTGATGTTGGTAATGATTTAATAGAGTATATAAACTGACCTTGCAGGAAGTATGGTGGAATTTATGGGTGGGTTTAACAAAGTTAAAAACCGGGAATCGTTACGTGTATAGCTGTCGTAATGCCCGTTTGATTTTAGGCCTATTTTAAACAAAATTTCCGAACTGAAGAACTTATATTTTTGAATGCAACTACTATAAGTGTAAAGATTTTGTTTTGTAGTTTGTAACCATATAAAGATCGTATGAGAAGATTTGTGGTTTAGGAGAAAAGTCCGTTTTAGTGAAAGTCGCGCAAGTGAACCAAACTGCTGATTGAACTCAATTTGATGATACAAACGAGCCCCCTAAACATGGTTAAAAATTATGAAATTCGGTCAGTAGATGAATTATGCAGTGAAAAATCCCTATGTAAAATTTGAGCTTAATATGTTAATTCTCTGATTTATGAAAATGCAAGAGCTGAGGTCGCGCGAAGTAAGGTCACCAAAATACCAACTGCCTAAAAACTGCTACTTCGGGAATTTTAACACTATGCCCAAAAATATATTTTTGAGTCATTTTTTTCTAGACATTCTCTCTATCGTGCACGTGAAGACGGTGTGTCGACTGAGTTAACGGTTAATGAGTTATGAGCGTTTTAGTAAAACCCACGCAAATAGTAAAACTCCGTAGTTGACTAAACTTTTAAAATATTTTTCACCTATTTAAATTCAGGTTTTCAAATTGAAACTTTTATGATAATTATTAAAAATACTCAATAAGCTCCTTGAGGTGGTTTCGTATTTAAAGATTAATTTTCGACTTATTAAAAATATTAGAATGCAAGTCGCGTAATAGTGATTCAAAATAAGGTCAACTATGGAGGTACTGCTTTGACCGCTCATTTTGGCTAAGTTAAGAGAATAATTTGGAGTCGATCAAAACATAAAAGTTGTTGAAAATTATCAAAATAACATATTGGTGGGTAGAACAAGAGAATGAAAGTTGGGTATAGTGAGTCTACTTAGAATAGGTAGACTATTAACCAAACAACTAATCGAGGTTATATTATGTCTTGATAGAGATTCCAGGACTAAAAAGGATAAACATTAATATGGATCTTGGACATCATGCAAGTTTTCGAGACTTGAAATTTAAGTACATGTTTTTAAAACCGTTGTGTTGTGCGCATATATATTGTTGCTTTGACGTAGCAATTTCGTTTACGATATTTAAATGTATCGTTTGATATAATGATGTCTTTAGTGGTTGATTTATATATTCGAGATATAAGCCGATATATATATATATATATA
>PHNY01196011.1:7049-17226 GCA_003724115.2 Anethum foeniculum | reverse complement strand
GTTATTGGTAATAATTATTTTATTATTAAATTAAAAGCCTGAACGCCAAACCAAAACTTTCAATATTTCGTCTATTATAATATAGTAAGTATAGATAGATAATATTTTATTTTATTTTATTAAATTGAATTGCCCGTTATATTTTTTGGAAAAAAATTGTTTTAGTTAAGAAAAATAAAAAAAANGTAACATATTTTAGTTGAAAAAGGTAATCGGTTTATATACACTAATTATGATTAAAATAGGAGTTATTAGTAATTATAGCATTTTATTTTATTAAATATAATTGTCTATGATATTTTTGTAAAAAGAGATATTTTAGTTGGGAAAAATAAAAATAGTAACATGTTTTAGTTGAAATGAGTAATTGATTTGTATGACGTGAGAGTAATTTAGTAAATAGAGCAAGTACCAGACTACCTTCGTCTTTAATATAATAGTATAGATATAGCTATATAATAATCAAATATACGGTTAGCCTTTACAGTCTTACATGTGAGTCTTTATTCTAACAAATTTCTAACAATTCGGTAAACGGAATCAAGATGAAAACAGATAAACCTTTTACAACTTACAACTTGTCCCTGTTTGATTAATAAAAAATAATAACAACTGTTTTTCTTTAAAACGAATAGATGAGAATAACAAAAAATCACATTTCAGTTGTTAGGTATGATATCAGCACACTAGCCGTAGAATAGACACATTTATTTTCAGTTTGATTTCACACAGTAAAGTTGACAGTGTTCATAGAGGTTTGTCTGATATCCATCTTTCGAACATTGCATAACATTCTGCAGGCCTGTATTCTGGAGCTGTATGGCCTGCCCCCTGAAAAAAAGAGAGAAGAAGCATATGTAGATTATATGAAACAAATTATCAACTTGAGAAATATATGATGTAGTTGATTAAATGGACAAAAGCTAATAATTTTCTTGCCTTCACAGTAGCAAATGTCATTTTGTTAGAGTAAGCCCTTGTGTAACTGCAAATCCACAGAGTGATAACCGAAATTAATCCTTCTTGAGTTCATGTCTACTCAGTACTCATTATTGATAGTATTAGTATAAATTGGCAATGACCAATGTGACACTTACCCAGCATATTGGCCTTCGACAATCCAGGGTCGCCAGTCGTCGATAATAGAGTAGTTTAGACCTTTTATCCATGCTTGAGTAGATTGAAATGGTATAAGAAAGTCATGGTCACCACTGTTGATCATCAAAATATATCAAGCAGATGTGCAATATGGTTTGTCTGTGTCTTCTACTGTGCTCGCGGGTGCATAATGGCTAAATCCTTTTTATCAGTTAATTTAATATCTGAAAGATGTGTTTACTTGAAGAATCTCAGTTGCAAGTCTGTGCAAAACTCTGAAAACTACAATATATCAGTCTAGTTGCAAGTACTGGACTTCAAAGTATGGAATATTCCAGGTTCGCATACCCTTAAAACTGGACTCCCATCAATCCAAAATGAATACTCTTACAAGTCAAAACTAGTCGATTTATTGATTTCAGAATAGGTTTTCCACACAACCTCGCTCAAGTTATTTAAGGCTAACAATCTGTTATTGATAAAATATAATAATGTATGAACTGACCTGTATATGAGAGATTTATAACCCTTTGGGCTGAGGTTTGCATGATACGGTCTAACATCCCAAATTAGAGTATTAAAATCCAAACTATCCCTGTTGCATCTCACCCATGTCCCTATAGTCCCCTGTACAAAAGTTTCTGTTTACGCTGATTTTCTTTTTAATGTACAAAAATATGGGGGGGTACCTTTCTGATGTGCAGGGCGTTTTGAACTTTCTCATCATTAAGCCAGGGCCCAAAAAGCCAGCGTGCATCAATCTGCAATATAATTATTTATGCCAAATTTTGATGTGAAAAACTGTAAAGATGGTCTATAATAGTAAAAAATGTATACTACATCTTGATCTTAAAGCAGTTAATGATTACTAGCAGAAGAACAAAAAGGGCAACCTTTGCTTTTTAGGTATATACATAGAACTGCGGTTTGACATATCGGCAAGAGATAATTATGTAAGAAGAGCAAACGGAATTAAGTTACAGCTGACCCTGATTAGGCTCTTTATTTAATTTGACTCAGCTGAGTAGCCGGTCTTCACACATTGAATTAGATGACAATTGAGAGAAAATTACAAGTCAAGGAGGAGGTCATACACGACAATCAGATACAGAGAGTGCAGAAGGTAATGTCTCTCCAAATCTATCTATATATGCTCTTTTATCACCAGACAATGATCTGCGCAGCTGAGGTGCATCTGTAGGACAATTTTTCTCCAAAATATTGTACTTACCAAGTCCATCAGTACACTGCGAAGAATATGCATTGAATTTAAACCAAGTTATAAACATCAAGTATGGCAAGATTCGCTCTGACATAAGATGAGTAGCAAACCTTCTGGAAAGCCTCTAAACCTTGAGAACATTCTGGACTGTCAGAATCTGATTTCAGGTAATCGAACCCACAACTACTCCTCAATGACTGATGTTAGTAATCAGCAAAGTTATTAGTAAGCTATTGACATTAATTTTTATCAAAGAATCTGGTCTTCTGGTGAAAACTTTCTTTATGCTAACCTCATAAAGTTCATCTGATATAAGTCCCATTCCATGGGAAAAAGGGATTTGAAAGTTTGATTCAGCAGGAAATGTTAAGGGATTTCCAGCTAGGTAACCCTGAAATTGCATGTCAGAAGCAAAAGTTAGGAACTTAGTGGATGGTTTCCAACTCAAACTACAAGTTTCAATCTAATATTTCAGTGGATTCTTTTCTTTTCTGTGTTGGAGGAATCTACTGACTAAAATTTTCCAAATAGTTTGCAATATGACGTAGTCGATGAATGGGATCAGCTTGAAGTCTTCAATTGTAAGGTCGAAGCCACAAAATTTCAGTTGTTGACCAGAGTTGAGACTGTCATCTTTACTTAATGATTGATTATCCTGAATTTCTGAAGAATCTAGTATTGGTCTTGCAACAGTAGTATTATTAAATTTCACAAAACTGACGTACCTTAAGATTAATTGAAGGTTCAAGGCCTGCTTCATTCCCTATATTAACATAATAATTTAATAGTGGTGTTGAAAATTATTCTTAAAATTTTTACATGTGTTTTTGCCGGAGTATAATGCACTTACCATCTGAGATCATTTGAGTGATAATTGGAACAAATATACCGGCATAAGAGTCACCAGCAACATAGAAGGGATTCGAATGGAATTCAGGATAACTAACTATCCACTGTGAAATACTTCTATCAGAAATCATATTTTGTAAATGACATACATAGTTCCTTTTTGACAAGAGCGGAATTAAACTTTTCATGAATAAATTCCTCACCTTCCTTAAAAACTGGACGGCTTGAGCACATGCTTGGCTATCGTTAGAGCCAGAAGCAGTGGATGTTCTGCCATAAGAGAAACCAGTACCGACTGGCAAGTCCAAAAATATTATACTAGCTATCTACAAACAATGTGATATTACCTTCTCATGTCAATTACCTGAACATCTTCAAATGTGATCTTAAAAATGGAACGTTGCTGGGCGTTTTAAAAGTTCAGTGCATAAGACTGTTTCTACAATTCGAGTTAGAACCCGTGATCTAGTGGAATAGCAAGTAAACAGTCCACTATCGTACCCAGGAGAATATATTTACTGCATAAGCAACATACCTTTGTCCATGCGTTGGGATTTAAGACCACAGTTGGCAAAGTCCCATTGTACATCACCAGCTCAAAATATATCGGACCTGCACTTATGAATGATCAGCGGCTTAGCCAAATATATTAAGCCTTAAGCCGTATTAGCTACACATTAAAATATTTCAGCAGCTTTGACGCAGAAGGACTTTGGTAGGTTTGAATGGATATGATACAATGAATAAAAATGGACATATACCTACTTCGCTAGCAAGAGCAGAGAAGGAAGAACATCCAGGGCCTCCGGTCATCCATATAAGAACAGGATCCTTTTCTGGATTTCTCTCGGACTTGACAAAATAATAGAACAACTGCACATCCTCTGATTCATCTACCCCCACATACCTGATGTACAAACACCATAATTATCGCAACAAAAGTTCACAGAATTAAACATTAGCTTGCAACGCAAAAAAACACACACAGACACAGTAGCTGACCCTGTTTGAAGTTGAAAAGGAAGGGGTCCTTCGAATCCAGGGAGGAACTTGATCACGTCTGAATGAGAGTCTGCAACTACCTGATGGGAGATATATGACAGGATTCCTATAACAAGAACCAGGGAATATAATATATAGACAGTAGTGGCCATTTCTAAAGTTTTGGTAATTTTTTCGAAGTTGTATACTTGTATCAGGATGATGCCAATGCTGGTTTTATTTCATCTCCTTAATTTTTTTCATTTCATTAGGAGCTTAATCACAGTATTATACCACTCTTAAGTCTTATCCTATTACAATCACTAAAAAACAAACACTATTCTGCAATCACCTAACATACATTAAATTAAAATTTTTATTTTTGACTTCTGTTGTCTCTTATTATAGTCCCCTTTGGGCTTGTCTGTTCTTAAAATTATTACATATGCAACACCAACCAGCAAATCAAATGATCAACCCATGGAAAGATAAATAAATTAAAAAAAAAAAAAAAGAGAAAAGAACAGAGTGATTTAAGTTATTAATGTACACAGATAATCAGAACTCAATACACAACAGCAGTATTGGCTCTTACTTCTAAAATACAACCCTTCATATAATTTATTTATTTTTTTATAAAAAACACCTTCAGTTTTTTTGACACCTTTGCTAGGACTAAGCATTTCTTCTTCGTCATTTATTTTAATTGCAAATTAAAATCGTCTTAGAGCTTCTTCATTTAAACATTTGTTATTGCTCCTCCTTTATGAGCTTTCTGTAGTAGAAACCGCAAAAGGACACATTGTCACACTAACGGTGGTTGAATTAATTTTCAAAATGAATATTTGTGCGGGTTGCAAAACCCACTAACGATGGCATTGCATATTTTAATATTTGTTTTTTTTTTATCCATCTATCATATAGTTTATAAAAAGATAAACATATATCGCATGCTAAAGTATATGACAAAATCTATCGATATTAATTGGTCCATCAAAAAATTTTAGTAGTTGTACTCGCTGGTACAGTACGATTAAGTGACTAACCGAACATGGAGCTGTTACTTTTAGCATATCTAATTTATTTTCACAAATTTGCACTGAATATATAATGCATAAGCACTCTATACGCTCAAAAAGTAGACATTGTTTATAGAGATTTGCCCGATAACCATCTTTCCGCCATTGCATAACATTCTGCAGGCTTGTTTTCTGGAGCTCCATGGCCTCCCCCCTGAAGAAAAAGATAGTATAATTTTAATAAGTACATACAGATTATAATGACCAAAAACAATGTACGCCAAAAAAAATTCAAATGCTAAGAAAATGAAGTAGTGATCGAATGAACTGCAGCAGAGAAATGTCTTGCCTTCACAGTCGCAAATGTCATTTTGTTAGAGTAAGTCCTTGTGTAACTGCAAAGCCACAAACATTGATAACCGATATCAATTTTTCTTTATTTTATGTCTACTTGGATACTCAGTACTCATATACAGTATAAACAGGCAATGGCATGATACTCACCCAGCAATCTGATCTTCGACAATCCATGGTCTCCATTCAGAGATAATAGAGTAGTTTAGATCTCTTATCCATGCTTGAGTGGATTGAAATGGTTTAACCATGTCATGGTCACCACTGGTCATCACAAAAAAAAAAAGGTGTCTGAGTCACTGAATGTGTGTGCTTGCTCCCTAAACCAGTTGCCTTTAGTTATGGAATTCACAAATGAATATTTCTGTTTGTTTATTTTAGGATATATCAACACAATCAAAGAATTTGATTTTTTTTTTTTCTAGAAATGTGTTGGCTTGAGGAATTAAAGTGCAAGTCAAGCGCAAAAAGTCTACTAAGTGCATATCACTCCAGCTGCGGATGACTTCAATAGTTAATTTTTCGACAACACTTAATTTCTGTTGTAAAGAAAAAAGTAATATTCAAGTACTGGACTTTGAGTTTATAAATCAGGAATATTACAAGTCTGCACGAGAAATACTTATTTATACACACAGAGTTAAGAGTTCAAATCAATCAAAAAAAGAATACTCTTGCAAAAAATCACTTTATAGATTTCAACATCAGGTTCTCCACAGTTTTCACTTACATTAGTTAAGGCTGATATTTTGTCACATGTATGGGCATGAACTGACCTGTATATGAGAGATTTATAACCCTTTGTGCTGAGATTGGCATGAAATGGTCTAACGTCCGAAATTAGAGTTTCAAAATTATCTGAGTTGCATCTTATCCATGTCCCGATGGTCCCCTGCATGAAAGAAACTTAATTTTAAGTGTGTCCTCTTTTGATTAAAAATACTAGGGCCATACCTTTCTGATATGCAGGGCTTTCCGAACACTTTCATTGTTAATCCAGTAAACAGAGAGCATGCGTCCCTCCACCTGCATTATCATTGTTAATGCAAAACCTTGATGTCATCATTCTGTGCTAAATTGTAGACTAAAGTAAGTGTAGTTTTTTATCATTTGTCAATAAACTTTAGAACTGATCTAGAAATTTTGAAATATTTATACTGTATTAATGTATATAGATATGTTTTTTTCGTGGCATCTCATTGCTTGTTATAGCCTTATAGTTCTATGACTATAGTCTTCATCTCCAGCCAGTTTGATTACTTGCAGAACGAAAAGAACAGCCCAAGTTTTTTATAAGATTGCATTTTTAGATATTTGGAAGATATATTAAACAGTAATCAAATGAAGTTGCATTAATCAAAATATTAGTTCACCACTCTAATGGTTTACGTCTAACCTATAATCCCAATTGGGCAATTCCCCTGATACATATATATTCTTTCTTCTCAAGTCCTAACTGAAAGAAAGCATAACCAAGGATTGAACTTTAAACCTCTTGTACCAAGAGAAGAGGGAGTATCCACTAGGCTACAATGTGTGTGCTTTCACCATGATTGTGCTTCGTACTTGAATCTGACTCTGTTGACTAGTTATCTTCACACAATATATAGTACGTGAGAGGAGATTACTAGTAAAGGAGGACATACATGGCACTCAAAGGCAGAAAGTGATGTCTCTCCAAGTCTATCCATAACAGCTCTTTTTTCATCCGACAGTGATCTGCGCAGATTGGGAGAATTGCCATCACATTTTTTCTCCAAAATTTGTTGCTCATTTGTTCCACTAGTGCACTGCGGAAACAAATATATAGTGAAGCATTGACCCTGGAGAGATTTACCAAATTGGAAACATGAGTAACTAACCTGCTTGTAAGCTTCTAAACCGTGTGAACATTCTGCTTTGTCAGAATCTAATGTCTGATGACCGAACCCACAACTTCTCTTCAGTAACTGGTATATTAACCAGTAAAGTTATCGTACTGCCAGTGAATTTTGTATTCGTCTGAAAATCTAAAGTTATGATTAATAGAACTAACCTCATAAAGTTCATCTGATATAAGCCCCATTCCATGAGCAAAAGGGATTTTAAAGTTTGACTCAGCAGGAAATGTTTTCGGATTTCCAAGTAGGTAACCCTGAAATTGCATGGAAGAAGCACACTTAAGAAAATTTGTCGATGCTTTCCCGATAAAATTACTAATTTACAGGCTCCTTTCCATACATTTTCTTTTTCACATCCATAAGACTTTTTTTTCCATGAAAACCCATTAAGTTTGAGGAAATTATGGACTAAAGTTTCCAAAATACAGTACAATATGATGGAGTTTATGTTGTCATTTTACTTACGGGAATGATTGATAATCCTAGTTGTTGCTTCTTGGATAAGTTCAAAAACTGACAAAGAATCAGGTCTTAAACAGAGTGATATGTCATTAAACATATTATTGACAAACCTTAAGATTAAGAGATGGTTCAATTGCTGCTTCATTACCTACATCAACATAACAATTAGATCATTGTGCATAAACATCCTAATATCTACAAATGCTTTTTGTTAGAGTATAATGCAGGCTTACCATTCGAGATCATTTGAGTGACAATTGGAACAAATTCCTGCATATGATTCTCCACCAATGTACAAGGGATTTGAGAAGAATTCACGATGACTAAGTAACCACTGTTAAACACTTGTATTAAAGAACATTCTTTCTGAATAACCTCTTGGAGTAATGGTAGCAAGGCGAACATAAAGTTGGCAACATATATTTCCTTTGACGAGAAAAATCAAACTTTCATAAACAAATTTTGTACCTTCCTCAAGAATTGGACGGCTTGAGCACATGCTTGGGTGTCATGAGAGCCAGAAGCAACAGGTGTCCTTCCGTATGAAAACCCAGTACCAACTGGCAAGTCCAAAAATATTATACTGGATGTCTACAAACAATTGGCAATGACATACTCATCAGTTAAATGCATATATACTATTAGCCAAAGTCGTGGTTGGTGTAACAATGAAGTGTCTACTTGCTATCCGCTAGATCGCGAATTTGAACTAGAAACTGCCTCTTCAGAATAAATAAAGGTAAGGCGGACAACATCAATAAATCATTTATTTGTTATGAGATTGTTAAAATTTATATGACAGAATCTTATGAATAAGAGGCATTAATGGGAAAATGGAAATTTACTTTGTGAGCATTAATATTTATGCGACTCGCCCGAGTCATAACAGTATTATGATAGGTGTAAATATATAGTGATTAGACTATTATCAGAGATAGACCTTTGTCCATGCATAGGGATTCAAGACCAGGGTAGGCAAAGTCCCATTGTACTCCACTTCTTCAAAATACAGTGGACCTGCAATTAATTATGCATATTTGTTAAAATTTGTCTAATATCTTGGTAAGTCCTCCTAGCAGATTAAGGGTTTCGGAAAACTGGTAACTTTAACATGATATCAAGGCTAAGTTGCCGATTTCCTGCCACCCCCAGTATTCTCATAATTTATTATGCACACAAAGAAAAATTATAGTCCCAAAAGATGGGCGCCTTAGAGTTTTAGTAGAACCGATAAATTGACAATAATGTACAACCGCACAAGGTAAATATTATGTCATGGCCTCCTCGACCATAACACCTTGAGAAAGTACCGAGATAGCCCAATCTAGCTATAACGTCACATACCTATTTCATAAGCAAGGGCAGTGAAGGAAGAACAGCCAGGGCCTCCAGTCAACCAAAGAATAAGAGGATCCTGTTTCGGATTTCTCTGTGACTCTACAAAATAATAGAACAACTGCACATCCTCTGATTCATCTACCCCCACATACCTATTAATACAAACATCATTGTTTTCAAAAGAAAAGTTCACACAATGCATAAAAGAAAAAAACCACACACACACACACAGAGTAGCTGACCCTGTTTGAAATCGAAAAGGAAGAGGTCCTTCGAAACCAGGGAGGAACCTGATCTCGGGTGAATGAGAGTCCGCAGCAACCACCTGGCTGGACACATACTGTATGACCGCAATTACAAGAACCAGAGAATGAAACTGATACACAATACTTGCCATATCAAAGTATGTCCTATTGTTTTATTATTTTTGTGTTAGTTACTGCTGCTGTTATGTTCATATACTATCACTATCAACTACCTGCCTTTTCTTCCCGCGAGGTTATTTAATTTAGATGCAATCAATAGCAGATGCCTTGAAAAAAGTGCCAAATAGTACTCCCTCCGTCCCTCGGAATAGTATACGTTTACTATTTGCACGCATTTCGAGATTCCTATAAAGTGGAGTTCCATGACTTTTTTTAAAAAAAAAAATTTCTGAGTAAAGGTTTAATGTTTAAATTTTTATTCAGAAAAAAAAATTTAAAAATTATGAAACTACACTTAAAACGAGTCTTAAAAAACATGCCAAAAAATAATGTATAGATTTCAGAGGTACGGAGGGAGTATAATTTTTACCAAACTTCTTGCTGCTGCTATTCTTACGACAAAATTTATACTCCGTCCATCTCATTTTACATGTCTTGTTTTTGACTAGTACATGAACTTTAATTTATACTATTTGCCTGTTTGGCAAATCATCATTCTGGAAATAAGTTACTTATTTTCAGAAAAAGTACGTGTATATGTACTTTTTT
>PHNY01195975.1:4711-18579 GCA_003724115.2 Anethum foeniculum | reverse complement strand
CTGAACTGATCTTCAAGTAGTCTCATCTTCATTTCATTGGTTCTTCAAATCTTTGCTAGATAACTCTTCTCAGTCTTGAAGTAATCATCAGCAACTTCGAATGTACTACCAAATTTCCTTGACTGAAAAGCATATTTCTCTCGTGTTTCTCCCCTTATGAGAGACAACTCCTCCCCCAAGAAAAATAGCTTCTCCCCTTCTGAAGAACATCGGGTGAACCGATACCACTTCTTCTTCCACTAGGAAATCTACCTTTGCTTACCACTACTCCCTCTCAATAGGATATCCGTAGTATAGAACAATGGTGAGGTTGTACATTGCTTTACCTTTTTCTCTGCTAACTTCTCCCCCTTAGTTGAGGAATCCTTCATTATCACATGCTTAACACTTTCTCCCCTTTTGTCTCCCACTTAGTTAAAAATAAAAGAAAAGATGTATTCTTCTGTCTGAAAGAATTATCATATAAGACTTTATTAGAAAAGAAGTAGCAAGATGTAGTCTGATCAACTGTGCCCTTTAGATACTACAACAATGGCTTCACTGTCGATCATCATGTTAACCAAATTTCCCGACATCTTCCTTATACCTCCCAACTGCTAGATTTATATCCCAGGAGAACAAAATTATAACCCAAGAAAGAACCCTTTGAAGGAAATATCAAAGTCAAGTTCTCCCTTATACCATCATAGCTCCCGGTAAGTCCAACAACTGTCAAGCCCCAACTAATATGTTAGGTCCTGATGAAAGATTCCACACTGAGAATATATTCATGAAGAACAGAGTCGGGTCCCTAAAATCATATCGCAAAAAATAGAACATTACGAACCATGTAGGGGAAAGGGAATGGGATTTAGTGTTTCTCTTTCTTCCTTACTGTGAGTTTGTGATTCTGTTTCGTGTACCTCATATGTGTTTCACTTTTTCTCAGCTCGTGTTTACACTCATTCTCACAAGTGTATCACTCCTCTCATAGCTCCAGAATCCAACTGTACCTGCAAGGAAAATCACATTAGCCATCCTTAAGGAGGTCACCGGTGGTGCAATAGGAGTTCACAATTCCCGATCCTTGTTAGACTCGTCAGACATGTCCGAGTCATAATTTACAAGTTGTTAAATTTCCCTTTAGGGATGCCAGATTTGAACTCTGGGAAGGTAGACAATGATCCAAAGAATTTATCACAAAGATTAAAGTTTCCTTCTAATGTCTGTGAAGACATTTTCTTGTGACTCATCAGTTAAATTTGAATCATAGTCAACAAGTTGCCGATTTGCTCCCATGTCAGACCCACTCTCCGCATATGCATCCAGGGGATTTAAGCCTGGGGAGGTGGACACTGACCACTGACAAATAACAATCGGATCATTATCCTCTCCTAACACATGTAAAGGCAATTGGTCCATTAAAGAACCTTGAACAATTGATTCTGACCTTACAATGGTCGAAACTCTTGTTTCCGTCAACTCTTTCTTTATGTGTGTAACCTCACCTTGTACATCAAGAATTATTTTTGTTCGAGGTGGTGACACTACTTCGGATACCCTGGCCGACGGGCGAATTTCAATAGACACATCTTGTTGAGAGGATGAATCGATTAATTGTTTTAGTGCCTTTTCAGCCATTACATCTTTTTAAGAAGATGTACGGGGGCTAGCAGTTGCCTCAGTTAGATACTACTCGACTTTGTAGAAGACAGAGCTGCTGGGTTGACCTCAGAACCTTTCTTATGTGGTGCACTAAATCCACATGCTATTACAAAATCCAGATTATCTTTCCGATGGTTACATGTTCGATGA
Organism: Anethum foeniculum; assembly: GCA_003724115.2. NCBI lineage: Eukaryota > Viridiplantae > Streptophyta > Magnoliopsida > Apiales > Apiaceae > Anethum > Anethum foeniculum. Next base: position 16,785 of record PHNY01195975.1, on the reverse strand, counting down.
ATCACTTTGATTTACGTATTGTAGTGTTGTTGTTTATTGACAATGTTGTGTTTGCCTCCCAATCAAATGTAACTATGTGTTTATTGATTTCAATTTTAGTTCTAAAATTATGTAACCAAACGATAATATTTTTATCCAACTTAATAGTTATAGTTATAGTTACTGTATTTTTGCACATGAAAAGGCACATGCAAACTTATTAAAGATTAAGAAAATTTATACATATTTGTCATTGAAATAAAGTGATTGGACTAGTCATATTTATACATATTTGTACATGTGGACCACTGATGAAGATAAGACATTCAGTACGACCTTGCTATAAATGTGTCATTGGGTAAATTCATTCCACTAACAATTCATTGACGAACTTCACCTTTCATACTTAACATGGACAACACAAACGATGACAATTGGTTACTTAAAGAAAGAGATGACGATTATTAAATTCTTATCCAAAGCGATCCAAAAGAGTATTTTGTCGGCCTGTGTCGAGAGTGGACATATCGATGTCTCGAATCGGATCGTTTAAAAAATGACCTCCTTGCTATGGGGTTAAAGGTTCAACGTCGTAATTTTATTGGCCTATATCCTGATCTCGGGGAATGTAGTTGGTAAGAATTTAAGCGACATTTTGTTGGCGTTGTGTTGTGCATTAGGCGGGAGAACAACAAAATGTTGTTGCGTAGAAGTCGTCATTATATGTATCCCTTTGAGGATTATATGTCCGATGAATCCCTTTGATTTACTAGAGCAATAAGGTGTTATCAAGTAATTCTTAGATGTTTATGTATTGTTGTTGTATTTTCATATGTATTGTTATCCAGTATTTCTTAGATTTTTATGTATTGTTGTTGTATTTTTATATTTATTGTTGTTTTGTAATGAATCCCTTTCATCCCTTTGAAATTCAATTATGAAAAATAAGACATAAGTGTGATGTTCTCGTAATAATAAATTTTGTGGGGATAAAATCACAATACATGAAATGATTTTGCTTACAGTACATTCAAACATCAAACGTTACACATACATGAAATGAAAATGCAAACACTACATTCAAAGATCAAACGTCAAACATACAGAAAATTAAAATACAGTCACTACATTTAAATTTTCATGAAATTAAACATAATGAAGCGATTAAGATGCATAATATATAAATCATGCATATTCCACTCATCCCGCCATTCTTTTTTCCTTTTCCTCGTCAATTTGTCTTATTTCAGCACGTCGTTCAACTAGCTCCTCATATGTCAGGTTCTTAATTCTTATTAAACGATCATTCTTTTCCTGCCACAGCTTTCTCACGGCTGGAACTTTTTCCGCCTTGTCCTCATCCTCTTGTTCAGTTGGAACCCAATCTTTACCCCTTATGTTCTTTCTATTTGTATACTTGGGCATTTTCTCGTAGAACGTATTCCATCCATATTTCTCTTTTGCTTCCAGATCCGCTTTGTCATTTCTTGCCTTAATGCTCCTTTCATCTTCCATTGGACGTTGATAATCTTGTCTTGCGCTCTGACTCGAATCTAAACTCATTGGCCTCTTCCCCTTATCCATTACAACCTAAATGACTTTAGAGTTAATATAGAAAGTCAGTAAATTGTTGTATGATTATTGACAGAAAATAAGATTTGTATATAAAATCATTACCAATATCATGTTCATGTAAGTTTTACATTGCTTGATAAAATAAAATTTAAATTTTAAGTGACTACTCCCTTTTATAGCTAAAAAGATGTGACTGCTCAACTTTAATATGTTGCAGCAAAATGTGGAAGATGCATTTTCAATGGGTCACATGAAATGCATTACACTCCAACAGAAAAGTTCAACAAGTACTGAATTATTATAAATGAATTATTTTCACACACTAGTTTGTGAAAGAAAAGTCCAAGAAGCCTCCACAAATTAGTTTTTACAAAAAATCTCGTTAGCCATTTTCGGACTTCAAAATTACATAGTTGCATATATTATTAGTATGAATTGTTTGGATCATATCAAAGTAGGTTGTTCATACTTGGATACGAAACAAAAAGAACGGAAATAAATTATGGCATACCATGTTTCATAGTCTTGTAAAAATGCCTATACAAACTACTCTTTATGAAATTTGTGTTCACCATGCATTTTCGGACCTCAAAAAGATATAGTTGTACATATTATAATTCTGATATTTTTGGCTTGTATCGAAGTAGGACAAAAATATGTTAATATCCAATAGAAATATAAAAATTATTCTTTTCAAAGCACATTCTTTAATCCACCGAACATGACAATTAGGCAATTATAATATCAAAAAAATCATAACTAGTTGATTATGTGTATGGTATGTACACAAAAAAATCAGTTAAAAAGAAGAAATAGTACATAACGCCATTTGGTATGGCGTTTTGGCTTACGTCAGAATATAAACGCCATTTGCTATGGCGTTTTATACTATGCCCAAATCCAAACAACTCAGCTATACCAGATTTGTTATATTGAACGTGGCTATACCAGAAATGATTTCGGAACTCGTTTCTATACCATAAATCCAAGGGAGCCTGTATATCCATTTTTCCTAACTGAATAATATTTACATATATTAACTTATTAACCATTTCTTAACCAAATTTCTTGATTTCTTAATCAGTTAATTAAAGTGGAACTACTTGTAAATATGCAAATCAGACAGGTGATGATTGAATGAGGATTTTGCACAAGTAATGGCTCTTCCGCTAAGTTAAACTTGGTGATAAGTGTTCTTTTAACATTTTGGTTTCTGATTGTCACGACAAAAACAACACTTTTCACTTTCCTTAACTTCGGCGAGCTTTGTTCCACCACAATTTGCCGATTTGTGAATTGCACTAAGTGTATCCAGACGACAGCCGCATCCAAGGTACACATAAAATTTCCTCAGACCTTATGTTTGAGACACCGACCTCTCTTTTACACATCAATTCAGGTAACTATTGTAGCTAAAATTTGGTTAAAAAAAATGTATGCGGTTATTTGTATTTGTACCTTATAAGATGAAGCATATAGTTTATCACATGACTTTTAAAAATAGAATCAAGAGGGAGAAGATGATGAGTTCTTCCATTGTATTAAACTCATGCAAGTGTACATATATGATACTTACGGAGTGCCAAATCTTAGCTCTAGCAAATCCTAGCCCTCTATACGTTGTAAGGAACTTTTGAGAAATTGGATCATCAACCTCCAACTGAATAACCAATGATAATATATTCAAATGATTATGTGTTATCAATGGAGTGTGTGCAAGTTTTGTATCTCAATTACCAGAACATATTCAATTAACAAGTTTTATGTTGAACATTCAATATAGTAAAGAGTTTGTATATACATATAGGAAACAACCATACTAGCACATTATTATCAATTACAGAATTCATATATGAACAAAAAATCTGTCACATTGCATTCAACAAGACAACTAATGCAATACTTTTCGATCATTGTTTAAATCATTGACCATTTTTTTTGAATTTGGAACTTGCTGCCAAGAAAAATTTTGAAAAATAATAATAATTTATTTTCTCTAACATCTTAGGGACCTCAAATAAGTTCATTTCTTGGTAAAGCTGGCATTTTGAGCTTAGAGACGACAGTTAATGTACTGGCCACGGTAGGAAATAGCATGACAAATTTACAACCCTGAAGTGGAATTTCCTTAAATTCAGCATTGAGAAGAAAATAAGTAAGTACTCTGGCTTTTCATTTCGCCAATACCATCGTCAAAGGTTCAAATCTGTTACTATCTAAATCAGAAGAAAATATCCAATTCCTTAAAAATGGGATCTTGCATTTAGAAGAGGTAGAGCAATTAGTTTCTACTGATATGGTAGACGCTTTGAAATCGCTGCTTCCAACAAAAGGTTGACCACTATAGGTAAAACATTTTCCAACTTTATCGTGTTCATTACATCGTGCTATTTTGAGTGATAGTATATTTCAGAGATTATTATCATGTTGTAGGGAGGAAGTTGTTATATTCTCTGGAGAAGATTGCAGGTCTGGAGACCTCTACAAGGATCCCCGATGGCACAATCTAGATCGTTATTTTTTAAAGTAAGTGTTGTTCAATTTATATACCTTAATTGTTGGAAGACAAGGTTCTGAAATAACTAGGCAGAGGGGGGGGGGGTGAATGACTAGTTTATAAATTTCAAAACTTTTCCTTTGAAGTATCAACTCGTCAAGGATAAATAAATATTGTATGAGTAGAATGAAAAGCATGAACAACACAACACATAATATTTAATCAATTTACTTTATATAAGAATAAAGGAATTGTTGCTACAGTCCCAAGAAAAATGATGGTGTTTTTCTTGGTTTCTTCTCAAGAACAGGTTCTTGAGTTTGGCTCACAGAGAGAGAAAATATATTACAATTTGAATCTTCAATCTGCTACACAACTAAGGATATGGAATGTGCACTCTATTTATTAATAAGACATTTTTGCTAAGAGTAGTGCCTAATCCATTCTACAGCTGGAGATCCTGTACTATGCATGAGACACGTTGCAGCTTTTTCAGGACCGCCAAGATCTTGATATTTTCTCCTTATCTTTAGCTGTGTGTTTCCTTTTCTTTCTCTCTAAGTTTTAACCGTAGGATTGACATCTGTTCATGGACCATCTCCATGTACAATGTGTTGCAGTGATCTGTTTCTTCATTTCTAGAAAATGTACCTTCTTTTGTCTTGTTATGAACCGACTAAGTGAAGATATCGTGCTCTGAATTACTTTGTCATAACACTTCTCGACATTGTGCAAATCTGGATTTCTTTGAACTTGAGACTTCTCGATATAGCACTTCGTGATATTGATCTTGACTTCACGACATGTGACTTTGCTATATGAGACTTCTCGATATGGCTTGATTTGACTTGTCGATATTGATGATTTCACGATATCCTTTACTTCACGATATAGCCTTTGTTAATTCATGGTATAGTTCTTCTAGACTTCACGATATTTGACTTGGATATATTTCTGTAATTTATTATCTTCAACAGTTTTCTCTGCAACTTGCTGCTTGAACAATCTTCATTGAACTTCTTCCAAGTTGATTTATTCTATAATGTATATACAAGACTATTGGTTGGAGATCTCTAAGCTCATTTAGACATTTGACTTGTCTAGAAAAACAAACAAGACAAGTACATTGAAACCTATCACTGATTCAAATGGGATACTTCATTTATTCATGTAAAATGGACATTGCTACTTGAGTAGGTTTGTTATGATGGAATAGACATGTCGTGTACCTAACACTAATTAATATAGTTTTTTTTAAAAGTTAAATCATATGAAACAATCTTTTAAAATGGCTGTATCGTATTAGGTTTAAATCTGATATTAAAACCAAACAGTAGCTCATACAAGAGGCAGCAATGACAACGCAGAAACTTATCGCTTTGACCCAGTATACTTTTGTATGTTACTTTACACCTTTTTGTGTTAGTTACCAGTTATAAGAATTATAAGGGGTATATACTTTCTGAATATTACAAGGAGACTGTTGTTCTGGTCTAGTGAAACAATTTACGATCAGATCTCGTTCTGAATAAGTAATTGATCATTGGAAAATTGCCAGTTCATGGTAGTGTCTAGTATTCCTTTATGTAATAAACTTCATGACAAGAAGTTCCATGCTACTGTCAAACATGTAGCAATCTGATGTTAGTGCGAATTTAGTGGTTTTGGACTTCTGCTTGATTTGGCATAGGATCATCGTACTTGCACATATGTATATACATATATAGTTTTGGATAGGATTAATTATCAAATGTATCATTATTCCACACTGATATATCAAGCAGTTCACGGGAAATTTTTTGGGCTATATCGAAATCACTCAATGGGTGACTTGTAACACTTTGTTAAATATTTTTACAATAATAGATGGAAAAACTGATATGAAATTGGTCTAAAATTCCACATTGATGAAGCATTTTAGCATTTTTGAATAAGAGCAATCATTGTTTTTTTTTGCTAAATAAGAGCAATCATAGTTGCATTCATGTAATGTGGCATATGCCCTGAATTTAGAAAGTAATGTACTGCTTTCGTGAAGTCATTCCCCACTATATCCCAAGCATAAAGAAAGAAGTTAACATTGAATCTGCCAAGACCGACCGATTTGTTTTTTCATAGACTTTAGCGTGTCAAAAATTTATTTATCTGTGGCAACAAGTGAAAGCATCTAGGTAAGCATGAAGTATCTTAGAGGTAAGACTGTGAAGATGGTCAATCCCCGTATAAGAGCTCAAGTCAGATGTGAAGGATTTCTTACTGCAATACACTCTATAAATGCGTCTCTGAACTGATTATTAGAAGGTTAAGCTATACATTACCAAGCCTTACTGATCGTGCCCAAGCTGCTTTTATCAAAGGTCGTTCAATCTCGGACAATATTCTTGTTACCCTGGAATTGTTTCAAGGTTATTCCTCTTCTTCAGGCCCACCTCGGGTAGCGTTGAAATGGACTTGCACAAAGCATTTGACACATGTCACTGCAATTCATCGGGATGTTTTAATTCTCAGAGGTTATCCTCTCCTTTTATCCGTTGGGTTTATGGCTGTATTTCTTTAGCTCGTTTCTCAGTGAAAGTTAATGGAGAGCAAGTAGGTTACTTTCGAGCTCGAGGGGAATCCGTCAAATAGACCCTATTTTCCCCTACCTCATCGTTCTTGTTATGGATGTTCTATCTGAAATGCCAAACAATCTGTTTGATAACCCTGAATTTCGTCCTCACAGAAGTACTAAAGCAATGGGTTTAAATTGTCTTGTTTTGTGAATGACTTGATAATGTTTTGTAAAGGTGATGAAAAGTATGACAATCCGGGTCAAATTTAGAGTCTTTTTCGAAATCGGGTCAGGTCCCCATTCCGAGTCCGAAATAAGTCGAAGCCTACTGGCCCAAATGCAGTGAACTTGGTTAATCCACAATTCTACCACATGCCCCAAAAGATCATGATTGCTGATGCACTTAGTAGTAGTACTTTACCTTATAAACTGAACTAAAGGCCCAAATATACTCGATGTGGGACTGGGATATTACAAACTCCTGACATCCTCGTCAGGCCTGAATAGACAGCCCCATAGTTTCTACTTAAATCAAATTACCATCTTATTATTTTTCTAAAATTCTTCTTCAATTCAAAATGTAAAAGGTATGTTTCCGATATTTAAAGAAATTGGTGCCTCTCATATCTTCTCAACAGGTAAGTTTCCGGTAATTAAAGAAATTGGTTCTTTTCAAGTCAAAGTTACTATCTTAATACTTTTCTACAAAAATCTTAATTACCTTTTAAAAATATTCTAAATTAAATAATATTCTGACGAAAGAAATTAGTCATATTGTCTTAGTACTCCCTAAATCAAAATAAATTTATCAAAAGGTAAGTCTTAGACTACAGAAATTTTAAAATTATATTAAGGAAATGCTTGACTGATAAGAAGCAAATTATTAGCTAGGTTCTTCATTAGCACTTGTGTTTCAAACTTTGTTTTGCATGTTGTGATAGTTTTGCCACTATTTATTTTGTTAAGCATTTTTAAGTGTATATTATTGTTTGGTTGATTTTTTGATTTAAAATGATGATTGATTTTATGATTTTAGAATACAGTCTTTTGTCCGGAAAGAACGGAGGATGCTGTGGACTGGTTAGTTTTAGAGGTTCGTTCTATTATTGAGGCTATTTAATTATAAAAAGTATTATTTGATATTCAAATTTAAGTAATTTATGTTTGTTATTTTATATTAAATATAGTCGAAAGATATATTGCAAAGCTGTTGTGTCATCATATTTAATAATTTTTTTTTAAAAATATTACTATAGTGCTGCCGTGATGCGTGGCTTATTGTCCGAGTATAGATTATAACTCGTACTACGTACACGGTATATTATATTATAATCGTTCGTTTATAAAATTGTTATTAAGATTTTAAAATTTAAAATAATAATAATAATAATAATAATAATAATAATAATATTTTATGACGTATATCTATAATTTATTACCTATTATATATAAAAAAAGTGTATAATTAAAACTTATTAAATATTTATGGTAAATTAAAATAAAAGAAAAATATATGAAATAAATAATTTGTACACGTGGATTTATAAAATGGTATGTTAACTATTTTATTATATATGATATGTGATAATATTGCATTAATTAGCTTACCAAAATTTTGAATATTCATTCAAATTTTCAATAATAAGTTTACTATAAATATTTTGAATAACATTAATAAATAATTAATAGTATGAATCATTTTCTAAAATTAAGAATGAGTCAAATAATGGATATGCATCATATCCAAACCTAAATATGAATATAAAAGCTAATAGGATAAATAGTCCATGGGTCAAATTTTAATTAAATTTTTTATCCAAATCTAAATATAGATACCAAACCTTAAAACAATTTATAACATATAGATAGCGGATTATATTGGTTGGGATCTACCGACCAAAATATTTGTGAAAATCTACTGAGTTTAATGGATATAATTTTGTATTAATTTTTCGGATTCGATTCATACGCAATTCAAAATTTTATCAAAAATAATATGGGTTAAATATTAAAGTAGTCACTGAAGTGAAGACCGTATATCATTTTAGTTACTAATTTTAACAGGGTATCATTTGAATAATTAAAATCATTATAAATATCAAACAGATACCTCAAAATATGTACTCGAGAATTAATTTTTTTTATGGAGTTCCACACATTTTTCTTGAATTTTATCGTAACAAAATGAAACGTGATGAATTCTAGTATTTAAGTTAATATATCTAGAGTTTATAAAATTTATATACAAATTATTTTTATTTAAATAAAAAAGTAACTACAAAATTAAAAATAAATATTAGATAAAATTTTAAAAATCTAAGTATATTATCTAAAATACTAGAATTCATAACTTTTAATTTGATAGTAGTAGCATTCTAGAAGAATGTATAGAACTTCATAAAAATAATTTTTAGTTCTAAAGTACATATTTAAAGGTATCTGTTTGATACTCCCTCCGTCCAAGTGATTTCTTATCATTTGGATTGGACACGGAGACCAAAAAATAAGAGTAAAGTATTAGAAAGGGTAAGAAAAGTGAGTAAAGTGATGAGACCTATTAATAGAAAAGTGAAAAGTGATGGGACCTATTAATATTTAAGTTATTGATCAGAAAAATATTGAAAGTTAGTGGGAAGAAGTTGGTTCATAAAATTTTTTAAATTATTAAAATTTTACTATTTTAGGAAAGTTTTGAAATGTAAAGAATTGGATGAGACATACCAAAATAGAAAATGATAAGAATTGAAATGAAGGGAGTATTTAATTTGATTTTAGTGATTCAAATTATACCTCGTCAAGTGTGATGACTTTCTTTCAATTATTTAATGGGTTTAAGTTTAATATTTACTTCAAAAAATATTTACTAGGAACATAGTATCGTATTATCTCTTTCAATTAAGCACATATTTAATGGGTTTAAGTTTAATATTTACTTCAAAAAATATTATCTCTTTTCAATTATTTATTGATACTTCTCTTTTTTGACGTCCAAAATTTTCATATTTCAAAAATAGTGTTTATACATAAAAGCACCATAATATGTAATTCTGATTAAAAGTGAGAAGGCATCGAAAGAAGATAACAATGCTGAGACCTTTTGTACAGTTAAATCGATGGCATGGCCTATACACTTCACGACCCACATTACACAATCTCATCGATTCACACTTCCCTGTAAGCATAAATCACCGGAGCGTCCATTTTGGATCACGCGGTCTCAGGTTTCCCAACGGTTCTGTAGAATCTTCTGAGGCTGCTGATACAGATAATGATTCCGATAAGAAGAGCCGGAACGAGAAGAAACGCGAGGCTCGTCGCGCTGTTGGTTGGGCTACGGACCTGGCAGCCTTTTCCCCGGCTCAAATTAAACGTATCCTCAGGTATGCATTTCAATCAGCTACGCATTTCAGCAAACACTTTCACCACGTTAATAATTATTTTCACCTAAACATTATCACAGACACTCACGTCAACTCATTAATTAGGTAATCCTCAGCTAAGCATTATCACCAACACTTTCTAACAGAATAATCTCCTAGTCTGGATGCAATATAATAAGCACTCACACTAATACAAAATGAAAAATATGGATGTGTCAAACACTTTTATTTTCATTGCCAACTGGAAAATTCGAGTAATTTCAGCTAGGCATTTTCACCAACATGTTTATTAATACGTTAATAAGCTTTTATTCAGATGCATATACTGTTACTGACCAAATAGTGTTTGCTTGTGTGACTAGAGTGGCGTCCCTAGAAACAGAGGTGTTCGTTGAAACGGAAGTGTATGATGCTCTCATGCTAGTGAAGGTAAACATTACTTGTATAGTTTATTCTTTTTGGTACATAATAATTTTGTTGCTAACTATGTTCTTGTGTTATGCTTTGCTGTTCGTTACACTAACATTTTAACTATTCGTTTGCATGTCTCAGAGATTGGGCCGAGATGTTAGAGAAGGCAAGCGAAGGCAGTTCAGTTATATAGGTGCGGCCACCAATTGCGTCTGTGGCACATTTTACTTATAAGACTACTTACGCTCATCATTATTGGAAATTTATTATTAATCGAAAGTTTTAGTGCTTTCATTGTTGAAAAAAAGAACACCAGGAATCAAAGTTAAGTAATTCTTGTAGAGACTTTGGGTAACATTAATTTTTCCTGTACTTGTCACATTGCATATTTTCATATCTCCTCGGTAACCTCACTTGTTTTAAAGAAAACGAATTAAATTTACCATTATGGCTTGTTGTAATAAATGGTATGGTTCTTTGGCTGATGTTTTCTTTTTGAAGTTTTGCTGCTTCTGTTTACGGGTATAGATATGGTCCTAATTCACTACATGTTTGGCTGTTTATGTGCATATCTGGACTCAGTTACCATTTTAATGTAATGTTAGGAAGGCTAATACGAGAAGTGCAACCAGATCTAATGGATGGCTTGATTCAGGCCTCAAAAGATGGGGACATGAGTAAATTTCAGAGTTTGTATGGTTCAGAAGTAGCGCTCAGTAAGGATGATATAGAAGAGGAAAGTGAATCTAATGATGAAGTTGAGGTATGCTATAGATATCCCTTATTGGAATATGGGTCAGAATCCTTTCAATCATCAATATTATCACTTAGAATTCAATTGAATGAAACTGAATATATGCTTTAGAGAAACTCAACAGTAATTTATTGCTGCATTTAGCAGATAGCAAAGAATAATAAATTGTATAAGAAACTGAAAGAAGGAAAGAGATGACTTTTATTTGTATCAATAGAAGAAATAGATAAATATATGGTCATGTGTGCATGTGGTGTGTGAGAATTCACACCTAAACGAGTGTATATGACTAACTATATCCGATTTTATCGTTTACCAAGTAATAAACTGCTAAGTAGTCAGCTTGCTGATTGCAATAATAACCAGTCTGTCAGCTAGCTTACTAAAAGTAAATGCAGTGCAGAATTTAAAGCAATAAAGAACACAATCGTTTTAGCCAGGTTCGACCCCTAATTTAAGGTCTACGTCCTGGTCCCCTACCAAACCTGGTAAGAGAATATATTATTAATCAAGATCAACCACGATTACAAGATTCAATAATAAATCTCCCACAATTTCCTTCTTGTTGATAGTAGCTTGCTGAAACACCTTGTTCCTCGAACCCCATGCTCTCTAAGCCCTATACTTCCCAAGTATAGACTTCTCTAGCCTCTAGTTCCTTGAACCCTTGTTTCCCAAGCTTACTTATCCAACAACATCAATTACACCTTGAACAATACAATAGAATGAAAGTGTTTACAACTCAAACTAATGAACTCTCCAATATATGTATATTGTATATAATACTAGAGCTCGTGAGAAAGATTTGAAAGTAGGCACTGAGTTGTTCTTGTGTGTTCTTGTAAGTGTATGTGTTCTTGTATCCACAAAACAGCCACACAAGCATTTATAGTGATACAAAATAATTTGAATCAACAACCATAATTA
>PHNY01195968.1:20674-31240 GCA_003724115.2 Anethum foeniculum | reverse complement strand
GGCTATATTGCTCACCCTTGCTTTATTTTATTTATCACACAACAACAGCTAGGCAAGATGGCCAGACTCAAGCGTACCCTACGCAAGTCCGTAGGAAACGTTCCTCGTCTACCCGCTGATACCGTGGTCGCCATTGCTGCAGAGGTAGAAGCTACCCCTAGGCTAGACTATCAGCTTTTGGTATCAGACTTATTTGTATTATGACTTGTGTAATATTATGTCAAGGAGCGAACCAACTTATGTTTAATCTTTTGGGTCTGTAATAACTTTAATTTGTGGATTACATGACTGGATACTTATTTCAGTTTCATCTCTGGGACTATAACTGGTTGTGGTGTGTGTGTATATTTGAGGGGTCACAGCATGCAGTTATTTATTTATGATTCAAGTTAAGTATTGATATTGGAATCAAAGACCGTAACTACTCGGATCCCTGACCCCGGATCTGGGGGTGTTACACACAGGAGGCGCAAGATGGACTTGGAGATTTTTACTAATGTAAATCTTGGTACTGTAGGCGCAACAGGAGGTGTTAGAGGCACAACCTATAGTCAAATACCATAATGCCCTCTAAGAACTCCCCCTGTTAGCGCAACCTGGTACTTAGGTTAATTTGTCTATTTTCCTGTCAAATATAAATAGCAAGCGGAACATGTCACTTACTCATTTTTTTGCTGATTATACTTACAGACACATACACAGAGGCGCAAGGAGAATAGTTAAAATTTTCGATTGTCCGAAACCAGAACAAAACTCCGTCAAATTTTATTTTGAAACCAGTTTTTAACAGATCTGACAATTTCAAATCGATTGATAGTAATATCTTTAAGTTTCATTGAGTTTTGTTTATCAAACTACAATCGTTCTCAAGAACAGTTAAGGACTTGTTTGGCTTAACAGTTTTTGCACTTTTTTTTTAATTTTGACTTTCTATAAAACTTGTGCTCCGAATTAAAGTGTTATTTGGCCTCTTATTAATTTTTAATTTTTAATGTGCTTAATAATTTTTGTGTGAGTTAAAATTAATATAATTTGTGATATAATTCTTAAATATTATTAACCAATTTTTAATTAAAATGGCTAATAATTTTGAGATTAGAAAAACAAATTATATTTCAATTTTAGAAAATAATCCTAAACAAAATGGTATTTTTACAAAATGGATTCGTTTTCTAAATGAACACTCATTGGCGAATTATGCTCTAACGACTAATGTTCCATTAAATTTTGAGCATCTTAGCCTTGTTCATAGTACAGCTGAAGATTCTTCTGAAGGAAATCAGTTAGGGTTTGAGATTCATATTCCGGATCAGACCATAAGAATCACAGAGGATGACTTAAATGAATATCTTCACCTTCCTCGTGACAACTTTGATCAGATTCCAAGCAAGTTAGAGATTCAATATTTCTACTGGGCTCTGAACTGTACTTTGGTGAATCGAACGGTACCTAAAAAGCTATACAAACACCACTTGCCCAAGGAATGGAATTTGTTCTACAATATAATATCTCATACACTGTCTCCAAAGATCAGTGGATTCCATGGGATAACATGGTTTAATCAAGTGGTGGGAATGGCAGTAGCTCAGAATCTGAGGATCAACCTTGGTCATTTATTCATGGAAGAAAATCTAGAAAACCAAGCTCTTGGCTAAAGCTTCCGCCTGTATCCAAGATTCTTGCAGATTGTTCTGAATGGTAGACTCTCTGACGATCAGAAAGCACTGTTTGTAGGGTCCAAATTAATTGAATCTCCAATTCTAACCAACAAGATAGTGCAAGGGCTGATCAATTACAGAGACTACCCAAACTATAATAGAGAAATAGAACAGGTAACTTTGACTGATTTTATCAGAAATTTCTTTGCCACTATTGTTAATCCTCAGGTACAAGTACTAGTGGAACATGAAGCAGAACAGCAAGACATCATTCCTGAAGCACAAGATGCTGAAGCTATGCAACAAGAACAAGAACGAGAGCAAGATCAAGTTCCTGAGCAAGTGACAGAAATGGACACTGAAGCTATACAAAATGAACCTGTGATTGAATCTGAGCCCATGCAACAAGATGAAGATGTCTACAGGCCAGACTTCTCTAAATTCAGGTCATCAGGTATGGCAAACTCAGGTAACAGTGGCACATTTGATAATGTCACTGATTTAATTAACATTAGCTCTTTTGAATTTGATCAACATCACACACAGATCTTATCTGAGCAAATTGAAGACAGTGGTATTGACCTTGGTGAACCCCCAAGTCATGACCAACCACCAGAGCCAAACACTCAACCAGAAACTCCCCTGAAAAGAAAAGAACCAATGGCACATGAGGGAGTTGAGGGAGAAACTGCTGACCTACCAGCAAATAAGGAAGGTGATATGAGTGAACCCGTAGCTCTGCCTCCCCTGAAGAAAAGCAAAACATTACCAGAGGCAACTACTGACCACCATACATCTTCTCAAAAAGATGTATTAGCTGAAAAGGCACATAAACAGTCCCTAGATTCATCTTCTCAAAAAGATGAGTCTATTGAAATTCGCCAGTCGGCCATGGCATCTGAAAGAGTGTCACCACCTCAACAACCAAAAGAATCCATTGCACATAGTGAGGATGCACACACTTTTAAAGAATTGACGGAAGTAGAAGGTTCAACCATATTACGGTTAGAATCTTCTGAAACTGCTCCTTCAATGGAGATCTTGCCTTCACAGGTGTCAGGAGAGGGTGTTGTTGTCACTGCTATCGAAAGTACAACACCAACATCCCCAGGACTAATAAACCTGGATGCATCTGCGGATAGGGGATCTGACATAGGTGCAGATCAACAACCTATTTGTGATGATCTAGATTCAACTGGTGAACCAAAAGGGAAAATGTCTTCACAGACATTTGAGAGCACTGAAGATCAGAATGCCAATATGACGGCTTCAGTGACTCCCACAGAGATTTCATCTCTGAAAGAGTCATCTCAGGATGACAGTAAACTTATCTTGGACAAGGATGGGGAATTGCGAACTCCTATTGCACCACTGCTGACCTCCTTAAGGACGGCTCAAACGATTTATCTTGCAGGTACCTCTGGATCTAGGAGCTTTGAGAGAAGTAAAACAGAAACCGTAAGGTTGAGTGACACCCCTAACCCTGAACCAAGTGAAAGAGTGTCGAGTGAAACACTGCGAGAAACCTTAAGTGAGCAACCCACCAATCCAAATACACCAAACATTGATTTGTCAAATTACATCACACTCACAGATCTGAAAGCAATTTTGGATGATAGGGACAACAAGTTTCTACAAGTGTTGAGTAGACGTAACAGAGAATTTCATGAAGTCATTGCGGCCAAGTAAAGCAAGTACATGGAAGAATTAAGAGTCCGGGATGTCTCTATTGAAAATCTGAACACCAAACTTCACATTGTCGAGCAGGAGCTGGCAAATAACAGACTGATAATGGAAGAAGTGTTGAATCACAACAACCCTAACACTGCTGAAATCACTTCCAGATTAGCCATTAGTGAGGGTAATATATCTGCTAAATCACTTCAAGCTAAAACTCAGGAGGATAACACAACTGAGGGGGAGAAAAGGAAAGAAAAAGCTAGAGGAAAATCCAAGGTAGTGGAGACTTCTTGAGTGGATAAAAGAGAAACTGTTGAAGCTGTACCTGTACTTGAAGTTCTAAAAGAAGCTGGAGGAAGTGATGCAGCAAAGCAGGTGTTGACTGAAGAGAAAACTCCAATCATATCCACTGAAATATTTGCTGATTTACAGATGGGTGGAGAAGATATAAGGGAGGAAGAAGCTCCAGTCAAGAAAGTTAAAAAGGTGGTGTTTGCTGACGAAGCAGGGGGATCAGGTATGATAACAAGAGCTCAGTCTCAAAACGAACCCTAAGCACTGATTGAAGAAGTGGAGGAAGGGGAAATTGTGGGAGATCCAAGTTATGAAAATCATTTTGATGAGAACATTGATGAAGAAGAAGAGTTTGCAGACGATGATGCATTCTATAATGATTGTCTTTTTCCCGGATCAACAAAATCATTAATGACAACTTTCTGGAAGCTCAAGATCAAATTTCCTGACAGAGGTTGAGATTAAGAAGGGCCAAAGAAATGAAGCTGAAGGAAACCAGAGAAACTGATATTCAGAGGCAAGTAGGCCCAGAGTGGGATTCAGCTAGAAGATGTTTTAGAGGAACTGAATTCAACAGGGAAAAGAAGAATGATGATAGAATAATTATGGACGCCATCAGGGAATATATGAGTCTTTATCCAGATATCCATGAGTTTTATCATCAACTGGATGAGAGAATCACCAGTGTATCTGCTGCTACTCTCAAAACATGATGGATTATATATGTGAATTTCAGAGATATTGGATCAAAGAGACTGTCAACCAAGATATTCAACAACATGAATATTGTCGAATTATTCGTTCTCAAGAAGAAAGTCATCTCTGGTGGACACAATGAGCTATTAAGGGAACTCATTGTATCTTATATCAAGAAATTCGCTCATGAGGCTCACAAGCTACCAAGAGTTATCAAGTACTCTCATAGTGAGAGACTACAGAATCTGACACTCTCAGAACAACATCTAGAAGGTACAAGATACACTTGGTTGACTTATATTGAGAGTCGTCTCAGACATAAGGGAGAAAGAAGAACAGAAGAGGACCTTATAGCTGCTGAAGACCTGTATGCTTTTAGGCTAAATCATCAAATGACAATTGATGAGAAGACCATGAGGAAGACCATTCATGCTTATGAATACGCAGTATGGGTGAGAGATTCAGAGGGAAATTAAGTCTCTGAAATAACATTGCTTAAAGATTTTGAACCTTGCACATGTGTTGAGAACGGAGAAAGGAAGTTCATGATATACAATCCTACCACTAAGGTAACTTCTAAGATACCAATCTCTTCATTTGTTCAAAGTTCTTCTAATTCTATTCGGGAAGTTCTGAGGAGAGTAAAGTTCCCTACCAATAAGGATGACAAACTGGCACTTCAGCCAATTTGGTGACAAGCTGGTGGCAAGGCTAGAATTTGAAAGAGTCAACAACACGAAGAGAGTGCAAGACTATCCAAAAAGGATAATTGTCTTTGTTCTATCAAAGAAGACATCTCTGTTGTTTGACGCTGTGAAGAAATTAGAAAATTTAGTCTACCTCAGAATGTTACTAAAGCAACTGGAGGACCCTGAACCTGTTAACTCACTGGAAGTCAAAGCAAGAGATTTGGTCAGACTCAGAATCTCTGAAATTGAAGCAAAGCTTGCAAGTCAAAAGAAAAAAAAATCTTTAAGTCAATCAGAATCATCAAAGACTAAGAAGATCCCAGCTCCAGACAAGAAACAAAGGAAACCCGGAATCAAGAAGACATAGTTATATCTATTCAGGCTAGAGGAACACTTCTTGTTTTTGTATTTCCATTCAAAAGAAATCTGGAAATGTATATATGATCCAGAATACATTTAATATTATTTCTTGCTTTCAGTACTTTGCTTTTTCTTATTTGTCAGTTGAGTTATCCTCTAAGGATTTGCTTGTCGAATTTTAACAATCAAATAGGGGGAGATTGTAAAGCATAATGTAACGTAATATGTAATAGAGGTAATATAACTCAACTAGGATAGTAAACAGGCAAATAATATTAAACCTATGAAGCACAAGAATCCTGAATATTGAAGACAGGATAAAAACAAAGAATCAAAACATGATCCTAAAGATTGAAGTCCGTAACAGAATCACGGAAAGAAGTTCATTAACATGTTCAAGCCATCGTGAAGAAATAAAGATCAGAAGACCTTCAGTTAGAGGGATGTATGTTGGATCAAGTATTGAAGATCACCGAATTTCAGTGGATGAAGCACGGAATGACCTACAGGCAATATCAACTCAGAATTGTAAAGATATAAAGGGAATTCAATTCAGTGTTAGTCGTTTGTGAACGAGACCAGTGCACTAAGCGTCAACACATCAGAAAAGGATTATCTTGTTCATTCTGGAGGAATCAAGTTGATACAGAAAAGAGTGATTTAAAGATTTCAGAGAAGTAGAATTAATTGCAGAAGCTAAAGATTTCTCTAAGTCAATATTACATCTTGTAGGCACCATATAATCAAGGATGATCACCCTAGGCGCCACCTAGGTGTTAGACTTGAAAATCACCAAGTCATAACACTCTAGGCGCAACCTAGAGTCTTCACCCTTGGTGCCACCAAGGAGTAATGCAAAATATGACTAAGTCATATTTGAGATAAAAGTAGGCGCCACCTAAAGCTACATTCCTTGTCGCCACCTATTGACTTGTGTTTGTTTCTAAGGGACAAAACTGCACTCTAGGCGCCACCTTGATCCTTGAAGCATTTGGCCAAGTCACCCTTCACTCTAGGCGCAACAAAGCTATACTCTTGGTGCCACAACCAATTGCCTTGTGTTTTCCATGATCAATGCAGCAATTTGATTAACTTGGCTACAATTTAGTCACGTAATTAAATTGATAAAGTCTATACATAAAACAAGCAGAATGAATTCATTTCAACTGGTTATCTTCTTCAGCTGCCAACTGCAAATACGAGAGCTCCATTTAAGGCGATTTATTTTCTAAAGCTTGTATTTGTACTGTTATGCTGTCGAATTTATTGTAGCTAATCATTATTGATTAGAGTGTAGCAAACTCAAGGTTTATAGTAATCAAACGATATATTCCTCAACTTGTTTGTGTTTATTTCGATTACATAACTAAACGAAGAACTAAAAAAGTAATCGAAATAATTGTGAGTATTGTATTCAACCCCCCTTCTACAATAATTTGGGACCTAACAAGTGAGTAATATTCCTCGATAGATACATTCTCAATTTCCTACATGGTTAGTGGTTCCAAAATAACATTATCAAAAGACATATCAAATTTAACTGAATTTACCTCACTCTAATTATTTTCAGAATCATATTTAGCATAGAAAACATCAGTGTTCCCTCGAGTCGAATCCTCATCAATCCCAACCAAGGCAAGATTTGTCATTTCTTGACCAGAATCTTCAGTGTAAATAGATTCCTCATCGCTGCATGTTGTTGGAGCCTTTGATTTAATTTAGTCCCCATAATGGTTGGCTGTTTTGAGTTGAAACACATTTCCTCAGCTTTTGTTGTAGCTTTATAATGCATCTTTAAGGTATTTTATATATCTTTTGCTATGCTACATGAAGATACTTTATCAAGATCAGAATCTGATAAACCGCATATTAGTTTGTACATTTCTATTTCATTATAGCTTCTTTTTATCAGTTCAGCTTCTGAAAGATCATCCACACCTTTTTGCTTGCCATCTTTGTCCAGAAAAACAAAAGACCATTTTTTACGACTCTCCATTCAATTGCACCATCTCTGTTGAGAAATACCTTCCTTCTCCATTTTCAAAAATCATAATTTTTGACTACTCTCCATTCTATTGCACTATCTAAGAGTGGCACTGTACTGTAGAACCAAAAAAAATTACAAGAAAGAAGAGATTCAGGACTGCAAAATTTACATTCTGTCCTGAACTGTTTAAACAGGTTTTTGGTGCAGAATCAATCAAAATATAGCAGAATAATCACTATCAGACTTTCAAATATTTCACAATATTTCTGAAACATCTTGATTTGTAGGAATCGGAAATTCGGAGCTCAAGATATGAATTTTTGAAGTTGGCATAGTCATCATGGAAATCAAAAGAGAAAGTAACATGATTTGCTTATGCTATTAAAGAAAACATGTATTTTGTTTAAGTTGGTGGACTGACTTTGGACCATATTAAAGCACTAAAAGTGGAATAAAACGGACTAAACTTGAAACCAAGTAGGTGTCTTTGTTTAAGGTTGATACTTACCAAGAAAAATGCAGGTCTGGTGATTCTAAATTCTGTCTAGAATATTAAAAATTGATTTTTCACACCGGGATCTCAAAAAGTAGAGGAAAATTAATCCATCAAGCCTTCAGACATTCCATGAGGTTTCCAAACCATGTTGAATCACCAAAAACGGATATACGAACCTTAAGTTGTGAATTTTTTATAGTTAGAGCAATTAAATCTTGAATACTGCACCTATAGTTGTTTACTCGTCAATTCTATGAATAACAACAATCTGAATTCTTTCACGAATATCCTAATCAATACAAATTAGAGTACTCTAAACACAAATCTTACTAATATGAACTAGGTTTGCAATTGCATTTACTGCATTCTTCATAGCATAAAAATAATACAATAAGACTCTGCAGATATCTACCTCCATTAAGTATGTCTGTATCATAGTATAAGAGTCACAAGGACCAGGGTGTTAATCAGTAGTTCCTGCCGACTAAATGACCAAGACCACAATCTAATAACATTGTACCTGCTAAAATATCTTCCGTCATTAGTATTTATCCAACTTGACTAGCCCCATTCAGGCTGGGGTAGGTCCAGTACAATATAAACCTCAATGAAAAAGCAAAGAAAAATGTGAAAACTATAATTTATAATCCCACTTCTTTTTTCCCAGACCAAATATATTTCTTTCAAAAAGAATTTATTGAAAAATACACAATCAATTACCACAACAAACAGAACAACTAGCAAGTCTGAATCATTATAATAGACCTACTATAGCACACCAAAAAAACAAGTGAAAAGTGAAAACAATTATGCCTCATTCGTAACATAGGTGCGCGAATGTGATAACGCAGCTGCAGACCTAATCCATTTCAACGAGTTTTGAAAATAAACAAAATCACAGTCATAATAACACACAAACAACAAACAAACATATATTACAATCTATATATAAATAATAAACTAACCGATGAAAAAGAGGCAATAGACATATTGCGCTTTAGGATAGACCACATCATAACTTGAATTACAATCTAGCTCTCTGAACACAAAATCAGATGAATAAATATGAATGGTTCAAAACCACACACAATTTAATATAACAAACAAAGGTAATTAAATACAAACAAAAATCAATTGTAAAGTATAAGCGGAATATAAACAAGAACGTGCATATGGAATTATTATACAAAATATATGGATTAATTATGAGACCATTACATTCAGAGCCCGGAATTAAACCCGATTAATCCCCCAAATTGAACCCGTCCGAAATCGAACTCTATTCAAGCTCTAACTTCAAAAGTAGCCCTGAGATAGAAAGAAAACCCTAAAGCAAAAATAGTGAAAAATCCCTAATTGCAAAATTTTTAAAAGTAGTAGCGTGTGTACTGTGACCGAGAGGGGAGTACTGTGAGTGTAGAGAGGAGAGTACTGTCACTGTGTGTATAGCTAATATATGTACACAAAAGGTGCGTCTATATAGATGTGTGTGAACAGAGAAGAGAGGAAATGGTGAAGAAATACAGAATGGATCGGGGGAAAGCTACCAGAGAGAATAGATAGTGAAAATGAAATGGTGAGTATGTGTTTTTGTTGTGTCTGAAAAAATTAGATTCGGCGGTCTTTTTACCGCTCATCAAATTTTTTGTGCAAAATTAATTTCATCAATATAAATACTCATTTTAAATTTATTAAATAAAAGTTATTCATCTAGAAAAATGTATTAGTCCTTTCAATTAATTTATCATCATTTTCAGGTTTTATTAAATTTTATAAAGAAATCTTAATTTTATCAAAATTAATTAGTTTTCATAGGACAGAGTACTTTGACCACACTGACTTTTATAAAATTAAGTCGAATAAATTTGATTCTTTGAAAAAAAAATACACATCACTAAAATCGTTAGCCTTTTAAGGGTGAAGGAGAAAAATACTCATTTTTTGAGTGGGGTTAGTGAAAATACCTATTTTTAATTTGGATGGCGAATTTTACTCATTGGAATACGCATTTGTGAATTGGGTATTCATATTACGCATTCTTGAGTTGGGTATCAAGAAATTTTTAATTTTTTTATATGTTATACGCATTTGTCACTTGGATATCACATATGGGATACACATTTGACAAATGCTTATCATATTTTTTTTTAAGATACTCGTTTGCCAAATGCGTATCCTATACAAAATGGATACTCCATTCACAAATGCGTATTCCAATCGTTAAAAACAACCAACACATCCAAAAATTTTATTTTTGTTATTTTTGATTAAAATTTTTGATTTTTAATAATTTCTCACCTTTTAATATTCGTATGGTCGGATCGTCGAAAAAGAATTTAAAAAAAATAGAATCATCATTCCGGACAAGACTAATTAATAGGAAAGAGTACTTTGACCGCTTTGACTATTATAAAATTAGGCCAAAAAAATTTGGAAATTTTTTTAAAAAAATTCACGTCATTAAAATAGTAAGCTTTTAACATCCGTACGGTCGGATCATCGAAAAATAATTTTAAAGAAAAATAAAATCATCACTCCGCACAAGACTAGTTAATAGAGAGTACTTTGTTCGGTTTGAGTATTATAAAATTAGGCCGAATAAACTTTAAAATTTTTTTAAAAATTTTCACATCACTAAAATAATTAGCTTTTAACATCCGTATGGTTAAATCATCGAAAAAGAATTTATAAAAAATAAAACCATCA
>PHNY01195968.1:0-13204 GCA_003724115.2 Anethum foeniculum | reverse complement strand
TATATCAAATGTAATAGATTAAGAGTTCGAGAGAATCATTAAAAGATATGTCAATGAAAGTGTTGTGTAGAATGTCTTCTTGTTGTTCCAAAAAATAAATTAAGCACAAGAACATATATTTAAAGCCTTACAATCAACGTTCAAAAACTACCTTTACAACTTGCAACATTTTGAATCTAATTCCAACTTTCAAATTAGATAAAATTGTTTTTAATGCTGTTGTATACGTTAAAAAGAAGGATAAAAAAAATAAAACAGTTTAGAAATTGATCCTTCTAAATATATGTAAAGAACAACGTATAGAAGTTGTTTTGTAAAAGATAGAGTTTGAATTTCACAACTTCCTAATATATAGGAATGTAGTTTTTAATTAAAACATTTAGTAATAGAGCTCTATAATATAAGACACACGTATATGTATATAGAAATTCCTTACAACCATCTAGAAGAAGTTCCTAAAGTATCATTATGAAATTTGGACTCTAGTAAATCTGAAATTCTTCTAAGTGGAGGGAAATTGATGAGCAAACAACTTACTAAATATAACGTGTACTACAAATTCAACAAACTCAATAATATAGTTAAATGGCTTTTGAAATGTGATCATCAAAATTTCGAGAGTATCAGTTCTAACATAATTCTTTTATTTTTTGCAATATGGATATTATTATTATTATTAACAAAATTGGCATTCTTAAGCTTCAATGGTATATGTGTACAACACAACTAATTAAAAAGAGTATTTTAACTTGAAGCACGTATATAAACCTAAACAATCATCTTTACCTCACACCTAACTTGTGGATTTTAACTTTTTATTATAACTTTTTAAATTTTACTAACAAAGTAAAATCTGTGAGAAGAAATTAAATAATTTTATAAAATTTTGCTTATAATTTTAAATGATTGTTTTATTTTTTTAAAAAAAACTAATGTAAAAATATTATTGTTTGTATAAGATAAATAATAACTAAAATAGTTTAAAATTATAAAAAAGATGTGCTGTAATAGTAAAATGAGTATATGTGCTCATCATCTTAAAAAAATAATTTATTCATCTTTTGCGTGTAAGAAGTTTTCGGAAAATTTTATTTTAGAAACTAATATGTATAGTAAATATTAATTTATTGTGAAATCCTACAAATTATTTTTGGATGATTATCTTTTTATTAAATTAAAATAAACACGTGTTACATATTCTTCATCGTAAAACTTTTATTTTTACATTCTTTTTTAATAATTTCTTTGTTAAAAATTATAGGTGATGTTTTATATAAAAAAATTATTTAATATTTAATGATATAACTACTCCTTACATTTAAAATTTTAAATTTTTTAACAAAATTTAAAAATTTCAAGTATAATTAAAAGTTGAAATCTAAGTTTACATGTGATGTATAAAAAAAACTAGGGACAGTGAGTGAACATACATAAATTTAAGATAAGTATATGTGTTACATATAAAAAGTAGTTTATTCATTTTTTATATAGAAGTAATCTTTGAAAATTTTAATGTTAACAGTTAATATTCGTAGTAACTCAAAACTTGAAAATTATTTTATTGTACTAATAAATCATTTTTTGAATAATGAATTTTTTTATCTAAAAACTAAAATAAGTACATTCTAATTGTAATTCATCAAAAAATTAATATTTTTTATATTATTATTATTATTTTAATTATAAGTAATATGTTAAAGAAATAAATAATTTAATATCTAACACTATACATATTTCTTCTTTGTTTAAAATATTTTCTTTTTTTATAAAATTTAAAATGTTAAATAAAAAGTCAAAAGTATATGTAGGTTAGGTTAACTTTGTTGTTGTGTCAAAGGTATATGTAGGTTAGGTTAAGTTCGTTATTGTTTAACAGTAAGGGATCTTATCGCAAAAAATAGGTACAACAAGTTAATTTTAACCTGGAACGTCACCATCCATAAGTACAACAAGTTAAAATATTTCTTTTTAAAATATTTCTTTTAACCTGGAACGTAACCATCCAGCTGTTTAGAACAAGGTTGGCATAAAAATTCAAACAGACAACCTTGTTAATTACTAATTCATAAAGGTACAACATTCTTTTATCAACATTTTATACCTTATGATAGGTATGAAATTACATTATTACTTGAAAATAATTTTGAACCAACGATCTAGCAAAATGATCAATAGACTCTTATAGGCAAATATAACCCCGGGCCAAAATTCTTTGGTTTAATTTATACCTGGCTCCATTATCTTCCTCAAAAATCCAATTATGCTTTCTCAAGTTTGGAAAATGAATGTATCATCGTTGCTCAAAGTGAAATCACATTATATAAAATCGAACTGTAATAATTTGTAAATTCATAATGTACTCATGATTTTTGGTTAGATACTTTATTTTCAATTTAAATTTCTTGCATAATAGGATTTGGTATCGGTTTTGAAATAAAAATAGCACAATCTTTATTCCTATTTGATTGTACGAGCACATTTTGAGCTTCTTTAACTTTTCTGAGACAAACACATCTTTTTATCAATGCCAAATATGCTCATCAAAATTCTGCAAAAATTAAGAATTTCTTACTTGTCGGTCAAGAGAATTAGAGAAGTTAAACTCATGGGAATCATATGTCGTTAATATTGAAACACGGTCGAAAAAACAGTTGATCGACTATTAAAAATTTAAAAGTTCAATATTATTAGTAAATCATGCTTATGATCAAGTGCTGCCCATGCAGGAGAAGCCTGCTAGCCCCCTGCGACTGGTCTGGTGTTGGAAACTTTTTTGGCTAAGAAATACTGATATACTAGTATGGAATATTTGGATGTATAGTCTTGAAATGGAGGGAAAGTATATAATATATTTCATCTTTTATTTACCTTAAACAAACTAATATCTTGATTCTTGAGCATAATTTGATAAAAGAAACTGCATTAGCTACAAAGGAACCCCGACTAGTTACAACTTTTATTTATACTAAATGTTTCATGTCCTCATCTTTATTTGTCAATGGGCAAGGACAGTACACATATACCGGTGTTTCTCCTCCAACTTCACACTTTCCCGTGCTAAACAGATGGAGCGCCTTAGTTTACACTGCATATGAATGTAAATATTACCAAAGAAATAAGAAGAAGAAAAGGCAACATTAACGTTTAAACATGGATCATAGACGTCGTATGAGTGCACAAAACTCCAACATCAATATAGTTTAGATTGACATGTTTAAACAAAATTAGTATTACCGAGAAGAAAAACAGAGAATGAAGATCTTACCTATTGCAGTCAAAACTAGGATCGGCTGAAAATATAAAAGGCATTCCACATTTTCTAGGTAGAGCATTAATATGTGCAATGCTAGCTTTTTTGCTTCCAGCATTTCTCTGGAAGAAAGAACAAAGTTCTTTCCTTTCCTCGGTAGTTTTGGCTGTTTCAACAAAGTCCTTGTATGCAATGCAACACTCAGAAGATGGCACTCGTTGCTGGCCAAATACGATGGCATTGCATATAGCTGATGATTGGTTGTTCACTGGTCCATTACATTCGAAGGCTGCCACCCCTGCCTCTACTGAGGCCACCACTGCTAACACCATCACCAATAAATAAGAAATCTTAGACATTGTTGCCTGTGTTGAATTGTATCTAACTTCTTTTGAGCTAGAGCAGACCACTATTTAAAGAAGTACTTATAATTTAGCTTCATAAACTAAAAGTTAGGGCACCAAAAACATTTGGCTTCATTACATATAAACATATCGATATAATAAGTTCATGCATGTCCCTCTAATTTATTGTATGAATGTGCCGACATATCTATTTTGTAAGAATCACACAAAACCCTTCTGCCTACTTCTTTGCTGGCTTAAAATTAGACAAGTGCTTACAATTAAGTGCCAACCCTGTTTGGCAGCAAACCGAAAAGAACATTTGGGCCAAAGTCCATTTATAATTTTTTAGGACCGTTTGGATACAATTGTGAAAGATATTAGATGCTTCAAGTAAGGGCTTTAGCCGGGTGACAGGTCATTTCTACATTCGCCATTCATTTTATGAACTGACCTGTCAATTTATTTTATTTTATTTTGAATGTGTATTTTGTGTTTAGTTATATTTAATTTTTTAGGTGATTATTTATTTGAAAAGCTTGTATTTTGCTTATCATCTAAATGGTTTCAAAATCCCATTTTCATTGTTTATTTATTTTGATTTTATTTTGCTGTATCTATTTATTTTTTATTTTTACTTTATTATTCTTCTCATATTACCTAAATATTGTATTAATATTTGTGAATTTATCAAAGAAACTATTTCTTGTAAAATTATTTGTGATTTACCAACTTCTGAAAATATTTGCAAAAGTACTATCTTGTTGAGAAAATGTCTGCAAAAATATAATTTTGCATAATTGGTTGCATTTTATTTGAACTGTGCAATTATTTTAGATTACATTACAAATTAGGTTACATATATGATTGCAAATATTTTCGTAAATTTTTTCCAAAAATTTCACTTACATTACAAAGTTGCAAAACTTACTTTTACAAGTATCCTTAAAAAATAATAGTCTTTTTGCGGACACCAAATTATAAATAAAATTATCAAAACCTATAAGTAATAATTTATATATCAACACTTTTTTTATTAAAATAATAAGTTAACTTTTATAATAAACTTGTGCAAAATAATTTAATTTTCATCTCAGGAGAATATAATTTCCTTCTCTCCACTACAAATGTTATCACTACAATAACTACATTCTTCAAAAATGTTCTCCTAAAGTAAACTAATTTAACGATATAGAGAGTCTATCTGTTTTCCATCTTCCAGTAAGACAATAAGTTAAATGTTTTGTTCAGGAAAATATTTTATTCCATTTGTATGTACTTTAAACATTTCAATACGTATTGTTTAAAAATGTAAAACAAAAAAAAATTTAAAAAATAAAAAGAAGTTAAAAAGGAAGAAAGAAGATAGTTTAATGTCTCATCCCAAATAACATTACTATTAACTAAACAGTAAACAGCCGGAAACTGTTATATATGGTTCAATGCACAGATATAAGAATTTTAGGCAAAGCAATTTTCAGCATTAATCGGGCACAACTTTCAATCAAAATCAAAGATACTCCAAATACAATATCCAAAAAAAAACAATGTCAACCCCGTCTACAAAGTTCAGTGTCCTCGTATTTTGGAAGTCACAATGTTAATAAACATGTTGGCAGATTTCCTTCTTAGGGTACATCAAGTATTATGGTTCTTTACACTGTGATACAACTGTATCTTCTGAAATTTCCAAGATCAATAAAAGACATATTCAAATGAGGCACATCAGAATAAGTTATTTGAAATTTAAAATAGGGTAAGTTTACATAGAAATAATTCATTATTATAATTTTGTAACCTATTTCTTTACTTCATATCTAAGATAATCAATAATATTATATGTTCTTTTATTTATAAATACATTTGTTCAAAGAAATAATAAAATGTTAGATGAGTGGTTAGTTTTGGATTTGACTAGTTTTTCTTATATATAATGAATTGTGTAAAATTTTAAATAATGATGTAAGTTTGTTATTAGTGTTTAATTTATTAAAAATTGTTGATTGGTAATTAATTCAGTATAATTTTAGAATTAAAACAATTAAATTACCAAATATTAAGTATTCTATTAAAAAACTCGAAAACAAAAAGAAGAGGATTGTCTAAGAAAAAATTGATATTAAGTACTCCCTCAGTTCCATCCATTTCTTTACACATGTCTCTCTCAATTCTTTACATTACAAAAATTTCCAAAAGTAGTAAACTTTTATAATATAAAACCAACTATATTCACTACTTTACTCCACTACACTCTGTTTGGTCCCACCACTTTACCCACTTTTTCTACTTTTCACCACTAAATTACACTTTTTGTAAAGAATTGGGTGGGACGGAGGGAGTAATATATATTTAACTATAAAAATATTTATTAATTTGAGAATTATTTGAATTTGAGTAGGTTTAGTTTAATTAAGAGCGTAGCCTTTATATGATATCTTGTTAAGAATTCAAGTTTAGGGTATTACGTTCATGTTTAGGGTATACGTGTCATATTCAGGTTAATAATTTAAGTAGGGTACGCGAATTTAGGTTTAGAGCCGTAATATTTTATAATCACATAAAATAAATATGTGTCATCTAACTTTTACTTTTAGTAGGTGTTTAATATTTGTACTTGCTACTTAAAATCACATAAAGTACAGGTCTGTGCCTGAATTTTTTTTCAAATTAGCTAGAGAAATAAATTTATTGGAATAAATAACATACAAATTGAAATATTTTTTCAACTAGTATAATATTTATTAGCTTTTGGCCATATAAATTATATATTTATAAAGTGAAACATACCATATGGACAAATAATAACATACTAAGCATTCCAGAACTTTGACATTTGAAAATATTTATGTAAAATAATTAAATATGCATGCAGTCTTAACTAAAAGTCTAGAATATTCCAGAAATTCTCAAAAACTCCATTTTTTCCTGTTAACATGAGTGAGTGATATGCTGAATTTCAATAGGAGATGATTGAGCATTTTTCTTGGCATGCTAGAAAGAATTATTTTAAAAATTAAATAAAATATTTTGGTGTATAAAAGGGGTCAAGAAAGAAAATAATAATATAATTTATTGTAATTAAAGAAATAAAAGAATTAGTCATACCAAGTCCATAGAAGCATATACAGTATATTCAGGGTCTGGTTGTTTGAAGCTGCAAAGAAATCTTTTGTACTCCCTAAAACTTTAAATTTAATATCATATAAAATAATATCTTTTAGATTTTTTTTTTGAAGGAAATACCTTTTAGATCTTAAATAAGCTTGTTAAAAGACAAACGATATTAAAACAGGTGGAATAATTTGTTCAGAATTTATGACTTATTAGAATAAAAACAGCTGTACAGCAACAAATTCCAGGAAAAAGAGAGGGCAGGGGTAAAAAATATAGCAGAAAAAAGTCTTGATGCTGGTGTATGGTCTATTTCTTCATAAATTAGAAAATCCAAATATTGTTGTTGGGGACTTGAGTCTCTATCTCTATAGAAATCCATTCATCTCCGAGACCTCTATATCTCTCATATACAATTGACCTTCCTTTAGGAGTTAAAAAAGCTCACATACATATTATCATTTCTTCGTAATCATCAAGATGATAGGATGGAGTGATGTCTATAAGGTGGTGCTAGCAATGGTACCACTCTATGTACCTTTGATCTTAGGTTATGTCTCCGTGAAATGGTTTCGTATGTTCACTTCCGACGATTTCAATACGATTAATCGAATGGCTTACAACTTCATTTTTCCTCTTTTCATCTTTGAATTCACCACCCACATAAACCCTTTCAAGATAAACTATATCTTTGTTGCTGGTGATGTCATTTCCAAGTGTGTTACTTGTTTTCTACTATTTGGATCGACTTACTCTCTTGATTTGCATTATGGATGGTGTATAACTATCTTCAATCTGTTCGCTATAAACAGTGGTCATATTGTAGGAGTGGTTATTATGAGAGCATTGTATGGTTCTGTAGGCGAGGAACTTGTGATTCAATCCACTGTTTTGCAGTTGATTTTTTGGGTTATGATTTTATTGTTCATGCTGGAAGTTCGACGTACAAGGCGAGATTCTAGTTCAGTGGCAGCCTTGGAAATGTTGGATATGGACCAAGGTCATTTTGTTCGAGAAGTTGATGCTAGTGAGGTGACACCATCGGTTTCGGTATTGATCAAAATTGTGCTTTTCAAACTTCTTAATCCCATCTCTCTTGCTTGTTTTGCTGGACTTGTTTGGGCATTGACAGCTAGCTGGTAAGATTTATAATTAACTTGTTTTATAATTATGTACATGTTTATTTTTCAGATTCTGTTACTGTTAGTACGTACTATCATTTTAAAAATATGCAGATTGAATGCTACGGAAATTATCCACAGAAATGTGCAAGTTGAACTTTATAGTATTTATCCACAATAATATGCAGATCGAATTCTATAGTAATTATACAAAGCTGTAGAATGGCTAGCTTAGATTACGCCCCAATTGGATTTTAATGTCAAAAACTAGTAGAATAATTATTGTAAGTTCCGGTTGGCCGACTTTCAAAATTTGACAATCCATAAACTGAAACATGCATTTTTTATACGGGAATTTTCTTGAAATCCCAATACACCTGTAATTCATGCATACAATCAAATGTCACTCTACCTGACACATGTGTATTGGTGTATGGGGATTTTTCCTATAACCCCGTACACTTATATGGTCATACATGCAGACACTCAAATGTAGTCACTTTTGGTGAATTATGCTAGCCAATGCTCCTTTGACAATTAAAGTTAAAATTATTTATGGGGCTTTTATATTATCGTGCTAACTTCTGGATGGTAATTATGCTCCAGGTGGCATTTTGAGATGCCGAGCATCATGGAGGAATCTATTATGATAGTGTCGAAAGCTGCCATAGGCACTTATATGTTCTGCATGGGTAAGTTCATAGTACTAATATTCCCCAGTGCATCAGGTAATGTACATTAGACCAAGTAAAAGAACAGATCAGTGCCTAATAAGGAAAGTGGTCTAGTTACCTGCAGGCTGCAGCTGCAAGTCTGCAACCCTACACTAAATGAAATAAGGTTATTTAGGACGGATTCTTAACACGTTATAATTTACTCTATGACTCTTTGTGATCAGATAATAATTGAATTTCTTGTATTTACATCCTTACATAGTAATTACATAATATATATGTCTGCGTCTGTTCATACATCTGCTTACCATGCTATGTATATTTCAGGTTTATTCATGGCACTGAATAAGAAGACAGAGGAATGCTGGGACGGGGTGCCTTATATTGGCATTCTTTCGAGGTTTATCTGGGGACCATTGTGTATGGGCTTGGCCTGTTTTCTTTTAGGATTAAATGGTGAAGCGTTGAAGGCAGCAATAATCCAGGTTCTATTTCGTAGTAATACCTATAGACTATAAACTCAGCGTTAACAAATTGATTTTCTTCAATGGTGATCTAAGATATATTGTAATATGTTATTTCAGGCCGCACTTCCTCCAGCATACATATCTTTGATCTATGCCCAAGAATATAGAATAGATATTGATACCATTAGCCATGGGTAATTACTCTTTTTTCGATTGAAACTCTTTCCTGTGTTTAGAATATAGAATAAATAATTTTGTCTTATCGCATTTTAGTACTCCCTCTGTCCCATTAATTCAATACGTTACTTTTTAACCCGCTTTTTAAGACTCATTTAAAGTATAGTTTCATAACTTTTTTTTAAAATTTTTTTTTTCTGAATAAAAATTTAATGTTTAAACTTTTATTCAGAAAAAAAAAATTTTAAAAAAATTATCGAACTACACTTTACAGGAGTCTCAAAATACGTGCAAACAGTGCACGTATACATCGGGGACTGAGGGAGTAATTGAACGTATATATGCTGTAACAATAATTCGATAGGCACCTCATCGCAATTTATTAATACATGCTTATTACAAAATACTTAAAACTGATTGATGGCTTTCGATCTCTGCAGAGTTATCTATGGCACGGTGCTCTCTCTTCCAGTTGTGCTGGTGTACTTCGCAATAGTGGAATGGTTTGGATCTTAATTACTCAGCGGCATAACAATAAAATGAACCAAAGGGAGCGCCTTTGGCATGCATTTTATTTTCTGTTTACTGAGACCAATAAAATATATATGTTCTTTTAATTTAATTAAACTTAATTTCATATGTGAGGAAGTAGCTTGACTTTTTTTTTTTTTTTTTCTCATATACTATAATGTTATGTATCATATACTATCTGAAGGAAAGGTCGAGAATTAATTTATAAACCACAACTTGTTATCTTTTTCGTGAAATCTGATCCACGAATTATTATATCAGATCGATTACAAAAAAAAATATTTCAATCTGGACCTTTGAAATATAGATCTGATACCTCTGAAACAGTATGTTATATAAACGGTCCCTCGTATCGGAATCACGAGCGAGGACAGGACCCCATATAAAATAATAGTGGTACAACTACAAGTAGGGCTGAGCATTCGGGCGGTTCGGTCCAAAACCGGACCGGGTGAATAGACCGAAACCGAATTATGAACTTTTTTCAGAACCGAACCGAACCGAAATTATATTATGGACCGGACCGAACCGAACTTATATAATTCGGTTCGGTCCGATTTTGGACCGGAAGGACCATATTATTTTTCAATTTTTTTATTCTATTATAAATAAAATCAAAAATTTTAATTTATCAAAAAGTTTCTGCCACTCCATCAACATAGAAAATTAGAGATCGCTACCACTGCACCAACATAGATAATCAGAGAGTTTAAACATAATATTCAAATTAAAAACAAGTATTCGTACTGCAATAACTGTCATTAAATTATAAATTTTGAAATATCATCAAAGTAGTGTAATATAGAAAGCCAAAAAGTATATAGATAAATTTACAAATCACAAATTATTTTTATAATTTATAACATGTAGATAAAATGTATATAATATAAAGTTATATTGTTTATTATTCGGGCTATTTGGTCCGAACCGAAATATTTTTCAAAAGGACCGAAGCGAACCGATTTTTAATTCGATCTATTCGGTCCGGACCGAATAGACCGAATTTCTAGAAAATTAGAACCGAACCGAATTAACCGGTTTGATTCGATTTTTAGGTTTCGGTTCGGTTTTGCTCAGCCCTAACTACAAGTATTAGCCTAAAACCATGTGCCAGTCACTAAACCTATTTCTTCTCCATATATATTTTACCCTTTATATTGATCCACCGTCGTCCGCTAGAGATTCTTCAAGAGATGCCGGAACTTATTTGAAAAACGGGCAAATTCTGTCTATTTGAAAAGATGACGGAACTTATTTAAAAAACAGGCAAACTTTGTCTATTTCATTATGATAACGATCAATATCATATAAGACCCGTTTGAGTTATCTTAAAGAAATAATTTATAACTTATAGTAAAAAAATGTTGTATAAATTATAAGTAAATTTTTATTTATAACTAATTGAAGTGTTTCAATAATTTCATTTATAAGTTTATGATGTATTTGATTAATCACAACGTATAAGCATGATTATGACCGAGAATCGAAAATAATCAATTGAGATATCGATTAGGTATTAATCGAAATAAAAAATTTGATAGATTTATATTCGAGTATATAGTTCTTCAATAATTTGATAGATTTATATTCGGTTATCTCCAATCTTTACTGGTTTTTATCCTATTTTTTCTCTAAGTACATCAAAAGTTTACACTTTTCAATAACTACAGTATGCCTCCAACGTAAAGAATTATAAGAAGGAATATCTCAAATTTCAAAAATCACAATAATTAATAATAAAAATGTATACATAGTAGAAAATTGCAAACTCTATAGTAATTCTAAATATATATTATAGATATAATAATATTTAATTGAAAAAAAGAATATTAATAGTTACTTCAAAAAATAAATACAACTCTACAGTGAACAACTTTTAAATAAAATGAAAATGTAAAGGATATAATTTACAAGTTTTTTTTTTTTGAAAGGATATAATTTACGATATTTGTATGTGAAATAAATACTAAAGAAAGTATAAACATATTTGATAACCGTTCTCCTATAATTTTGGTAGTGCAAAAGTAGTGTATAAGTATGTACGTGAAGATTCATTCATGTTGATTATCAACGTAATAAGTGGAAAGCTAAATGTACCCATCTCCCATTATGAACACATAAGTTACCATTATGCTCGTTCGAAATTGTTTCCAAACAGTCTGAAAAATATTATGAACGTGCTTTCTTCCTGTTAGGATTATGTTGTAGTCTTGATAATAAGTTTCCAAAACACCTTAAGTAGATTTGTTATTATTTTTATTAGTAGCTTTTAACGGATAAGCATATCAATTTATCCATTGAAAGAGAAGCTTATTTCTTCTCATAAGATTGAAGCACATTCTGTATACTAGTATAGCTGAAATAGCTTAGAAGTTGTAGTAGATTTTGAGTCATCTTGACTACTAGAAAGATACACAAAATACGTTGGTTAAATGTACATATTCAATGCCTAGTAATTGTGTTAGTGAAAGAGTATCAACTAATAAGATGACAGCTTCAACGGATAACCTATAAGCTTCAACGGATGACTCAACAGAGCTTTAACGGATAGTATATTAATATCAATGGCTATCAGTGTTTTGTTTCAATGGACAACTCTAATGAAACCTCAACGGATAACACAAGTAGAGCTTCAACGGATGATCTACAATTAGCAGTTGATAGTGACTTGACAGGAGCTGACAGAGTCACATGGGTTGATAGTATACAAAAGGAATGTGGCAGCCTGATTTAGGTTTTGAGAGGATTATGAAGCATTTCTATTTCAGCGCAAAACAGGAACTTTCAAAGATGCTGTAATCTTCCCAGATTACATTGGACAGAGAAATGAAGAAGCATGTGCTTAGACCTAGCTGATTAGAATATATTGTACTTGTCTCTTTGTACATGTATCTTGGTAGTATATAAACCAAGTGTAGCAAGTAGTTTAAGTGTGATTCTGAATTGCAAGAAACACACTCTGTAATCACTTGTAAGCAGCTGTGTGCAACTTTGTATCACAGAGATCCTCATCAATATATATTTCTGATGCAGAGTTAAATCCACCAAAAAGTTTTTAAAATTTTAGTTTGTTTTACTTGATTTATATATTGCAGTTACCATCTTTTAATTTCAGAAAAATTATCTGAATTCCATTCAACCCCCCTTCTATAATTCAGTTGTTGCATTGTTGCGAACTAACAATTGGTATCAGAGCAAGCTCTTGACATACAAAAAGTTTAAAGATCAATGCAAGCAAACAACATGAGTAAGAAGGACATTGGTGTGAAGATTCCAATCCTGGATAAGGATAACTACCATCACTGGAAGGTAAAGATGCACATTCATCTGCTCTCTCAAGATAAAAGCTATGTGAACTGCATAGAGAATGGTCCTCATGTTCCTCTCAAGATCACTACTGAAGCTGTGGATGCAACTGGCAATGAGCAAACTATTCCAAAGCCTAAAGCAGAATGGACTTTTGAAGATATTGAAGAAGTTCGAAAAGATAAAAAGGCCATGAACATTCTGTTTAATGGTCTTGATCAAG
>PHNY01195764.1:13867-25163 GCA_003724115.2 Anethum foeniculum | reverse complement strand
GACTAATTTTATATTAAAAGATTTGCTATTTAATAAATGTAAAATTATGAAAATTAACTTAAAATATATAATTGTATATTGTGATTTATTTTAAATTAAAATAGTGATTCTAATTTGTAATATATAGTAGAATAATTGTGATTGACTTTATATAAAAAAAGTTCTTGGTTAATAAATGTAAAATTATGAAAATTAATTTAAAATATATAATTGCATATTGTGATTGATTTCAAATTAAAATAGTAATTCTTGAATAAATATCTTTTTATTTTAAATATATTTATTATATAGATATGTTAAATAAAATATATATAATTGTATATTGCGATTATTTTCAAATTAAAATAGTAATTTTTAGTTAATACTTTTTGATTTTAAAAATATGTATTATATGGATATGTTAAATAAAATCATTATTATATACAAATTAGAATTGTTAACTAACCAAAGTTAGTAAAGTAGAATGAGAATGTTAAATAAGGAAAAATCTTAATATAATATAATATGATTTATCTAAAATTTAGGATTGCACTATGACTTGTGCTAAAATAATTATATTTTTCTGACTGGTTAACCGCATACTAACTATATACTTAAGTAGACTCAGGTATTATAATAAAGAATAGGTAGTTGTATTACATTAGGAAACATATCATGAGATTGATCTAAAATTTACAGTCGACCTCTGATTGTTGCTAAAATAATTCATAATTTTTTGATTGGTTGACTGATATATGGTAATAGTCACTGTTCTAATTGACTTTAGAAGAGTGATTGATTAATAGTTAT
The DNA here is from genome assembly GCA_003724115.2 of Anethum foeniculum. Lineage (NCBI taxonomy): Eukaryota > Viridiplantae > Streptophyta > Magnoliopsida > Apiales > Apiaceae > Anethum > Anethum foeniculum. The sequence goes on along the minus strand of PHNY01195764.1, from coordinate 24,374 downwards.
TAATGAAAATCAGTTCATAATATATAGGGGATATTACAATATAATTTTTATTAAATTATAAATATTTCTTGACATAAAAAAATATAATATATAAATATTTTAAATGAAATAATTACTGCATTCAAATTAGAATTAGAATTATTAACTAACTATGGTTAGTATAGGATGAGACTGTTAAATAAGGAAAATTTTTGTTGTAATGTGATTGGTCTAAAATATAAGAGTAATTTAACTTGTGTGCAGTTAATATTTGGCTTAAAATTCAATAGATGAAGTGAGAGAGTAAATTTGATTAGTATAAAAATTTAGGAATAATTTTTTACTGATTTTAAAATAATAGGGTGGTAGATTCATATTATAATAATATAATCGAAATTGATTTTAAATTAAAAGTGTGTGTAGTTTGTAAATATTAATAAAATTATTTCATAATATATAATTATATAATTGTAATTGATTTTAATTTTTGATAATAACTTTATTATAAATATTTCTTTACATAAAAAATATATAATATATAAATATGTTAAATCAAGTAATTAATTAATGTATCCAAATTAGATTAGAATTAGAATTATTAACTAACCATGGTTAGTATAATAGAAAGGGAATGTTAAATAAGGAAATTTTTTTGTTATAACGTGATTGGTCTAAAATATAGAATTAATTTCTGATTGGTCCTAAAATAATTCATAGTTTTCTGATTGGTTAACAGGGTTTTAACTATATTTCGGTAGACTCGGGTATTATAATATAGGATATATGTATAAGTAATATTTTAATAATCAAGCCCAATTAATACCCATTTAACAAGATTTATCATTAAAATTTATCTTATCAATTTAAATTATACAATAATAAATTTTCTTATTAGTTAGCGTTAACATAAATATAGATATATGTTCTAAAAATTATACGATAATATGTATATTGTATCTAACGTATAATATATAACAAAATATATATGTATATTCTACATAATGTATTAAAATATACAATATAAAAAATTATATATATATATATATATATATATATATATATATATATATATTCAAGTTTTTTTTGGGTTTGGATCGGGTTTCGGATCGGTATACCTAAAATCCAAATCCAAAAAATTTTGGGTTTAAAAATTAAATCCATATCCAAATCCAAAAAATCGGGTTCGGCAAATCCAAAATTTCGAGGTTCGGATCGAGTATCCGTCGGATCGGATTATTTTGCCATCCCTATGAGACACGAGCTTGAGACATAAATACGAGCTCGTATATAATAATTTAAGTTATTTGTGAGCTAGCGAGATATGTGGCAAGATATTCCCAAACAACGTTTAGGCTCTGTTTGGGTCGGGGGTTCGGGAGAGATGGGTTTGGTTCAAATCTAACAATCCCTATTTGGAAAAAATAACAAATTAAAGTGGAGGGTTGGGTTATTAGAGGTTTAGCTTGGTGTACGAGAGAGTACTTTTCTAATAAAAAAGGAGTGTTTCAACACCTCAAATCGGGGTGTTGTAAAAGATTATCCAACATTATTTTTTTAATATTTTTTTTGAAAAAATTAAAATTCTCAAGAATTTTTTTCTCGTGAAAAATTTTCAAAATTTTTTTTCCTGATAAATTTTTCAAGAATTTTTTTTGAGAAAAAGAAATTTCCGGGAATTTTTTTTCTCTATAAAAATTTTTGAAAATTTTTTCCGAGAAATTTTTTGAGAATTTTTTTCCGGAAAATATTTCCCGAGAAATTTGTTTCCCCGGGGAATTTTTTCCGTCTGGAAAAATTTCCGAGAAATTTTTTATTGGGAAAATTTTTCGAAAATTATTGCGGAGAAATTTTTTCCTAATATATTTTTCGAGAATACTTTTTCGGAAAATATTTATGAGAAAATTTTTTCTTAGGAAATTTTTTTGAGAAATTTTTTTTCGAGAACTTTTTGCTCTGGAAAATTTTTCGAAAATTATTGTTGAGAATTTTTTTCCCAAGATATTTTTTGAGAAAACTTTTTAGGGAAATTATTTCTGAGAAAATTTTTTCTCGGGAATTATTTTCGAGAATTTTTTTTCCGAGAATTTTTTATCGTGAAAAATTTTTGAGATTTTTTTCTCGGGACATTTTTACCTAGGAACTATTTTCGAAATTTTTTTTTCTCGGGAAAAATATTTTGGAAACTATTACTGAGAAGCTTTTTCACGAGATATTTTTCGCGAAAATTTCTCTAGAAAATTTTTTCGAGAAATTACTTCATAGAAATTTTTTCTCGGGAATTTTTTCTGAAAAAGTTGGGGAGAAATTTCTCGAAAAAATTATTAAGAGAAATTTTTTTCAACATTTTTTTCGAGAAAATGTTTTTTGGAGAAAATTTTTCCGGGAGAATATGTAGAAGATATTTTCCAAAGTGAAGTTATTTTCTGGCAAACAAATGGAGCCCAAGATTTTAAAAATTATTTTAAAATTTTCTAAATTATTTAAATATTTTAAATATAATTTCTAAATTTTAAATTGAAAAGCTTATTTTTAATAAATAAATAAATATTTTTGTTTCAATTTTACTTAACAAACCTTACATCCAAATCCTTAATCCAAACATCGTAAGGGTTGAACCCTCCCTATCGAGCCCTTACATCCAAATGAGGTAGGAGTTCAACCTAACCAAACTAATCCCACCCCAACCTAGCCCCTCATCCTAATCCAACCCCTTCCCTCTCAACCCCATATCCAAATAAGGCCTTAATCTTAAAAGACCCAAACTCAAACAAATAGATAAGAGTTCAAGTTTAAAATGTAAATCAGAGAAAAATGCAAAGACAAAATACTGATAATGCTTCACTTGATAACTTAAAACTGAATACAGAGAGTTGCTGATATAGATAAACACCCACAACGTTAACTACTACTAATCATATGAACTCTCCATGCCTCCAACTAGCCAGAGACTCTCCTACAAATACTTAAACAAACTAAGACTCAGTCAGCCAGTTGCACACACATTTGCCAGCTGATTGTTAAACAAATAAATAAAACAAGCTTAGATTAAATAATATTCCAACATACTCCCCCTTAATCTAAGCTGGACTTTGCAGGTTTTTCATTCCCAACAAAGCTCTCATTTTCTCAAACTTGACCGTGGACATTGCCTTTGTAAGAACATCAGCACGTTATTCCTCTGTACGCACATGTTTGACCTCGATCTCTCCTCATTCCACACACTCACGAATAAAGTGATAACGTATATCTATATATTTGCTTCTTCCGTGGAAAACCGGATTCCTTGCTAAGTAAATTGTAGACTTATTATCCACATATATTATCACTGCACACTACTTCATGTTAGTGATCTTTCCCAGTAAATTCTTGAGCCAAACTGCTTGACAGGCTGCAACTGTTGCTGCCATAAACTCAGCTTCACATGATGACAAGGCTACACAACGCTGCTTTTGTGATACCCAGGTGATGAGACTTTCATCCAAGTAAAATTCCATGCCACCCGTGCTCCTCCTATCCTCTATGTTGCCTGCTAGATCACTATCAAAATACCCCGATAGCAGATAGTTCCCAGACCCTCTTGAGTATACCAAACCGTATTCTACAGTTCCCTTAATATAACGGAGTATGCGTTTGACTGCATTCATATGAAGCACAGTGGGACGCTCCATATATCGACTTACAATGCCAACTAAGTAAGCTACATCAGGGCGTGTATGTACTAAGTACCTTAATCCACCAAACAAGGCTTTTGAACTGAGTTGTATTGACTGATTTCCCCTTGACATCTTTGTCCAACTGCAAATTTGTCTCCATTGGATACTTTGCTGAGTTACAATCAGCCATACCCGCTTTTTCGAGCAATTTTCTAGCATGGGCAGACTGTTTAAACTCAGTGTAGTCACTCTTCTGATAGACCTCAATTCCCAAATAATAAGATAATAACCCCGGACCACACATATCAAATTCCTTGTTCATCTACAACTTAAATTTTTCAATAACCGACCTGCTAGTTCTAGTGACTAATAAATCATCAACATACACTCCAATTATCAATACCTCTTCCCCTTCACGTCTTATATGGACAGCGTGCTCATAAGGACATTTTTCAAACCCTAAGCTCTCAAGATATTTGTTAAGATGAGCGTACCAGGCACGGGGCGCCTGCCTTAGCCCATAGAGCGCCTTCACTAACTTATACACCAGATGTTCACCATTTTCTTTTACAAATCCCTCCGGTTGTGATACAAAAACTGTTTCCTGCAGCTCCCCATTTAAAAATGCAGATTTAACATCCAAATGATGTACTTGCCATCTTCTAGCTGCCAAAGCAAGTAATAACCTCACTGTCTCAAGTCGTGTCACCGGCGCAAAAACCTCCTCAAAATCAATCCCTTGTTTTTGTACATATCCTTTCGCGACCAGCCTGGATTTGTGCTTGATTATCTCCCCATTTATTTCTCTTTTTACCTTGAAAACCCACTTCAATCCCACTGTTTTATGGCTTGGTGGAAATTCCACCAATTCCTATGTTTTATTCTTCTCTATTGAATTAATCTCTTCCTGCATTGCTCGTTACCACACCTGTTCAGCAGCAGCCTCCCTGTAATTGGTAGGTTCATCGACACCGAATAAAAGTAACTCACTTTCAGCTTCTACTTCTTCAGTTTCATTATAAATTTTATTGATTAGACGAAAATTCTTTGGTTGACTATTGGTGCTGCTAGTGGCATCGCCCTGTGAACTGTTTTCCCCTGTCTCTGATTGTATATTTGTCATAGACTCTGTACTTACTGCTGAACTTATTGGTGTCCCTGGTGCCTCATTATTGACTTGGTTGATCGCTGCTAAACCTCTACCCATCACAATGAATATTTCGTACTCGTTTGACTTCTCTTGCTGCAGATCCTCCCACTTCTAGGCCCTACCTTCTTCAAAAACAACGTCTCTGCTCATGTGTATATTCCCAGACTTTAGATCATACAGTCGATAACCCTTGGTTCCAGGCTCTTTCCCAAGGTGTACAACTAATTTACTACGATTAATGAGTTTGGTTGTGTGTTCATTTGGCAATTTCATGTGTGCTACACAACCAAACACTCTACTATGTCCAACATTTAGTTTGCTTTCTGTCCAGGCCTCATATGGGGTCTTGTCTGATAGAGCTCTAGTGGGAAGTCGATTGAGTACATACACGGAATGACGTGCAGCCTCTCCCCATAACTTTGAGGGCAAATTCATTATTTTTAAAAAACTTCGAGACATTTCCATAACAGTCCTGTTCCTACGCTCTACCACTCCATTTTGTTGAGGAGTGTAGGGCGTAGTGAAATGTCTTACAATGCCTGCATCTTCACAATATTGTTAAAATTCTTTCGAAACAAATTCTCCCCCTCTATCTGTTCGAAAAGTTTTAATCCTTTTCTCTGAATCATTTTCAACCAAACTCCTATATTTTTTAAATATACTGAATGCCTCATCCTTACTTTTCATCATATTTATCCACATCATACGGGTAAAGTCATCGACTAGAAGGAAAAAATACCTGTTGTCTACCTTTGTCTCTGGTGAAATAGGTCCGCACAAATCGCCATGGATCAATTCTAATGGCTGTGTTGTACAAAAGACAGCTTGTTGAGGGAAAGGCTTTCTGGACTGCTTCGACATCAAGCATCCTTCACATACTTTTTTTGGTTGGGTAAACTCTGGCAACCCACGAGCCATTCTGTTGGTAGACATTAAGTTCATGGCCTGAAAATTCATGTGGCCAAGGCGTGTATGCAATAGCCATGAGGACTCCTCCCTCTTGGTCATCAAACAGGTCTGATCTGCTGCTGTTTCCAGAATAATTTTATATAGCCTATTTGCTGAGCGTTAGACCTTCATAACCAACCGTCCTTGACCATCATACACCCACAAAAACTCATCCTTGAGAACCACTTTGTTACCATTTTCTGACAGCTGACCAAGAGAGATAATGTTATTACATAATTCTGGAATGTAATACACTTTCATGAAACACCAGCTCTTCCCCATTTTTACAGTGGAACCCAACTGTCCCCTTTCCCTTAATATCTACTGTTGACCCATCACCAAATTGTACTTGACCAGTTACTCCGTCATCTAGAGTCTTGAATTTTGTTCAAAATCCCGACATATGATTACTCGCTCTATTGTCTAAATACCACACGTTGGAATCAGGTCATTTTTCAAACTTGTGACTGAGCTTTGGCGTCATATCCCCTCCATTTAACAGCAATTGATTCCTCCCTTTAATCTTGCATTCCACCATCAACAATGCAAGTTCATCGTCATTTTAGACATGTGTGAGATTTACTTCATTTTTTCGATCTCTCTCCCTTTCTCGCCTAGGTTTGCGGCATTCAACGGCGTAATGGCCGTAAATATGACAATTGAAGCACCTCACTATACTTCGATTTCGTCCTCCATGTCCACCTTCTCGAGATGTATTATTCCCTTGTGCTTTGAACCCTAGAGATGTCTCACATTTGGCTGTTTTTTTCATCCATTCCTCCTTTGTTAGCAGCAACTGTCCCTCATTACCTTCTTGCTTCTTCCATTCTTCTTCAGTTAGAAGAAGCTGTCCACCACTGGTTTCATTTTTCCCATGAAGTCTTTCTTCATGTGCCTTGAGAGAGCCTACTGCCTCTTCAATACTCACAGCCTCCAAGTCTCCGAATTGCTCTATAGTAGAGGTGATCTGTAAGAATTTTTGAGGAACTGAGCGAAGTAATTTCTTCACCATGTACGCTTCATCAATGGTCTCTCCCAAAGCCCTGATCTTGGTAACCAACCCGATTAACTTCATGCAGAAATCATCTATCAGCTCTGAGTCATTTATGCTTAAGAACTCGAATTCAGCCTTCAACGTTAGGATCCTTTCCTTTTTAACTCGTTCAGCACCCAGACACATCGTTTTGACAGCCTCCCATGCTTCCTTAGCTATGGTCTTGTCTGCAAGAGATAACAAGATGTCCTCAGGAATGCCCTGGTATATTGCAGCCAAGGCCATTTTGTCTGTCTTGTCCTCAATTGTTGTCTTTGTGCTGTGTTCAACTGCCTCCCAAATGCCATGTGCCTGCATGTACACTTTCATTTTAAGTGCCTAAGCAGTATAATTGCTCTTGGTTAACATCGGGTATGTTAATCCTTCTGAACCTTCTTTGCCCTTTACTGTCCCCATAGTTGTCATCTTTGGCATCCAATAATGGATGCTCTGATACCAAATGTAGTGTCAAAACACAACCACAGAACCACGTTTATATGTAAACCATAGAAAAATGCAGAGACAAAATACTAATAGTGCTTCACTTGATAATTTAAAACTGAATACAGAGAGTTGCTGATATAGAAAGACACCCACAACGTTAACTACTACTACTTCTAAAACTCTCCATGACTCCAACTAGCCGGAGACTCTCCTACAAATACAAATATTGAAACAACCTAAGACTCAGTCAGCCAGCTGCACACACGTTTGTCGGCTGATTATTAAACAAATAAATAAAACAAACTTAGATTATATAATATTCCAACATAAAATTCGGCACGATTGACTTATTTACGGTTCTATTTTCTATTTAAAAGTTTACACAATAATAAGATATTAAAAACAATGTTTATCTAATTTGAGTAATATATTTGCCATAGTATTCATTACATTCTTCTTTTTATTTGTGCATAAAGTTTGAGTAATAATTTTTGTTTTCTGTAGCAAGTTTTTTAAGCCTCATTGTTTGGTAATTATCCAGATTTCGTTTCTTACTATTGTTTCTGTATATGCGCGCCAAATACATACGAAAAAGTTTTGTGTGTGTGTGGAGTGAAGTAATACATAGGTTTTTGACTTTAAGTGTTATGGCAGAAACTCACGAGCATTCTCACCTCTACCACTGATAACATGCACGTACACTCAAAAAAGAAACCACAATCCTCAATCTTCTTGCCTCTTTTACAAACTACTCCTCTACATATGAGCTGTTCCATGCCACCTAGCTATCATCTATCCTCCCTTCACGAGCTTATTTAAAGTCCTCTCTATTTCCCCCTCATTTATATACAATACATGCACACATAAAAGTATACACAACATCTCCTACCAAGCAAAAACAAGCTTTAACAAATATACTCCAACATGTCTACTACTATATACAATTATGTAGCTCACATTTATATTCTCCTCTTCTTGTTTCCTATACATGAATCAATGGCCGGTCGTGCTCTCCCATCTAGCGGACCTAGCACGATGATGGCACCGTTAGCAACGAAAGCTCGTGAATATGCTATAATGAAGATGAAGCCTATGTTGGATCAAGAAGGAAGGGTTTTTCATGGGAAACAAGTGAAAGCATGCATGCCTAAAGGTCGTCGTCATTCGTCGGCTCCAAGCCGATATGTTAACTTTCATACCTTTGATGGATTGTTGGGGTGTGAAACTAGTAGGCAATCTAAAATTATCCCTTGATAATTAGGAGTTGGAATCGTTGAGGATGATTGAGATTTTAGGTGATGACAATATTATTGTATATGTTTTCTAGAGTTGGCAGCTGCATCATTCTGAGTGAGAATGAAGAATCCTATTATAAGTTATTTGTTTTATTTAGTGTAGGATAATTTTGTGCCTTATTTGGTTTCATGATTTATTGAAGCTGAAAGTGCTAGTTTCTTGCAAATCTAATGTTTCCATTAACATCCTCCGTTTGGTCTGGTTTTTTTCTATTTGGTGATATAGTCAATTATTGATTAGTAATTAATACTAATCAATATATTGGTACTCTATTGCACTACTACAGAATTCATTTCTGAAATTCAACTATGCAACTATGCATGCAGCGAATAGCTAGTTTTAACACTTCAAAAGGCAGACCAAACTGCAAAGCCGATTTCCTACTTGAAACAATATTGCAGTTGTATGTAAATCTGTTATCACATAAATTACCACGTATTCGCTTAGAGATTTGACAAACAAAAATCCATCAAAACTAAATGAATATGTCAATTCGAAATAATATCCACTAAATTTAAGTTGAATGCTGCGGATATTTTTCTATAGATGTCACATTCAATAACTCCGTCGTTGCAGATTCGAGCATTATAATTACATCCAAACCGGCGAAATCAAATAACACGTAAAATTGATACTCTTATTTGTCAATTTTTTGACCAAAATTTCGGTACTTGAAACAAACTTGAAAGTGACCGAACGATTTTTAGAGAGATCTTATTTAAGTAGTCGGAAATGCTCTCCGGACACAGGTTTGTGAAAATGTGCTTGTTGAAGTTATATATTACTCCGTCCCCAATTGCATGAGCCACTTTAACTAACACGTTTTTTAAGAAATTTATGTTTGAACTTCAATGTGGACAACAAAATGAGATAGTGGAGGTTAAAGTAAGTGTATTATATGAACGTGTAGTTGTGGTAATCTTAATTATTGTTGTAAATGGAAGGTTCATTATTTTTTGGACATCCAAAAAAGGAAAGTGATTCATATGAAATGGGACGGGGAGTATTAAGAAGAGTGATGCAAGGCATATATAAAATGTTCATGATATCGAGTCCCCCAAACAATGTTCAAAATAAAATCGAGAAATTGTCAACCGGTGATCAGATTGACCGAGAAGTGATTGATTTTAGTTGCTGTACTTCCGACTGATTATGGCTTCTGACCGGCAGATTAGGTAGCCCTGTTTTCTGGTAGTGGCAGGCTTGTGCCTTTGTTCTCTGGATTTGATTTTTCCGATTGTACAAAAGTTCAGTTATTCCTGCGATTTACGTTAGCATTTTCTGAGTTCTGACCAGTGACCACTGACCGATCCGTTATGTTATTTCTGAGGAGAGAATTGAAAGCAAATTAACCTTCTTCTGTCTTCCGGGTGTGATAGTATTAAATTGTGATGACAGACCACTGAATAGCTGACACATAATTCACATGATTCTATTCTTGTTCAGGTCTGGCAGTCCAGTATGAGGAAGCAGCATTTACATCTCCTCTTGCCTCCTGCAGGCATGCTATTAAAACTTCTAATTTTTCAAATTTTGAATATACAGTGTACACATATAAATGCTTTTTCGTATCAGCTTCAGTGAAAAAGAAGTAAATATTACGGACCACCCAGGTGAATCTTGAATCTTGTCACGTGATAAACATGGGACTCGTCCATGTTGAAAACCGAAAAGGCCGGCTATCGGTGCCAAAAGGCAGCTGTTAAAAAAGTAAGCGGTGAGTAAATTAAAAAGTTGATATCATTACTATTTTATTAAAATATTATCATTAATTCTCAGCTGTTAATTAAAATGAAAAGTTTAGACTTCAATTTTAAATTAAGATAATTTTAATAATATTTGTAAATTATTGGGAAAGAAAGAAATAAAATGTGTGCGTAAGAGATATGCTAACATCTTACAAATCTAAGGCCCCGTTTGTTTGCCGGAAAATAAGTTCATTTTGGAAAATCTTTTTCTAGTAATATATTTTCTAGGAAAATATTTTTCCCAGAAAATATTTTT
>PHNY01195669.1:0-13909 GCA_003724115.2 Anethum foeniculum | reverse complement strand
GTAGTTGTATCTTGATTTTATAGTTTTTATAATTTTGAAATAATATTTTGTTTTATACAATTTTTATGTTCAATATAATACATATTATTTGGTATTTAAATTTAAATAAATAATGTTTGTTTTTTATATAAAATATAATCAAAACTCAAAAAACTATTGTATTATCATATTTAATAATAAGATAATATATAATAATTTTTTTAAAAATATTATTATTATGCCGCCGCGAAGCGCGACTTATTTTCTAGTAAATAAAATAAAAAAGATATTATATGTAAATAATTCAAAACTTTGATAAATTTACAGGTCCTTGAAGTATCGATAACAATTTTTTTACAAGTTGCTGCTAATTTTTCTCAAACTCTCAAGTTCATAATAAAACTTTTCTTTTGGTGCCAACCTTTTTGGGTATTTGACTCTCTCAACCACTTGCCGTTCGTCCTTCCCCATTTTACACACTTGTATATATCTGTATCTAAAGTACATTCTACACACGCTCAAAATCAAAACCCCGTAGTCAAACTAAACAAACTCAAACCAATCTTCCATTCCCCATTACATAAACCTAATACATACACGAAACCCAAAGCCCACATTCAACTTTTACATACAGACATCAAAAATGGTAAAACAAGAAGAAGGGTCCACAAAGACACTGTTTCCCAAGAGAATAATCCTTGTCCGACACGGTGAAAGCCAAGGGAATCTAGACGGGACAGCCTACGCAACAACACCTGACTACAAGATCAAGTTAACTCAACATGGTCTTGATCAATGCAAGCTTGCTGGTCGGAAAATGCATGATCTTTTCTCGGATAATGGTCAGAAGAAAAACTGGAAAGTGTTCTTTTACGTGTCGCCTTACGAGAGAACTCGTTCCACATTGAGAGAGATTGGAAGGTCGTTTAAGAAGAAGGAAATGATTGGAGTTAGAGAGGAGGTTAGGATTAGAGAACAGGATTTTGGGAATTTTCAGGTGGCTGATAGGATGAAGGTCATCAAGGAGACTAGGGAGAGGTTTGGCAGATTTTTTTATCGGTTTCCGGAAGGTGAATCTGCTGCTGATGTTTTTGATAGAGTTTCTAGTAAGTCCTCTTCTTTCTTTTCTTTTTTTCGTGTTATTGATTATGGTCAATTACGGAAATTTAAATATTCCTGGACTTGAACGCTCGACCTCTTATTATTACCAAGAAGGGGTATCTGTTAGGCTAAGTATTACGGTTGCCCATTTTTTAGCATTTTATTTGCTAGTTTTAAAACACTTTGGATGATGGTATTGAGACTTGGAACTGATTTGGAGTTTAGTTGATTGATGCAAAATTGTGAATTGTTGTATGTGGACATACCTAATTATAGAAACAAAGAGTTACTGATTATGCGGAACATTTATTGTTAGTGGAAGATTGGCACCAAACGCGATAAAATTAATTGTTTTCCGGCAAATGTATATGTGAAAGAAAATTACACATTTATTTACATCCTCGCTTTATTAAGTTGCAAGAAAATATGATTACCTTATACAAGACATAGATTTGACATTAATGACAACAAATGCTTCTTCACTTTGAATGTCAGATTAAGATATGACTTGTAGTTACAGATTTTTTTCTTTTGAGACACCTATATATAGAATTTAAGTGGAGGCTTGGTGACAAATGATCACCAGAGCTGTTTTTCTTTGTCTTGTGTACTTCTTGGGCAGTTTTTTAGTTTCTAGAGTGTGTGATATTGTAAATGTGTTTCATGTCTATCAAGGGAAGAGAACATAGCTCAATCTGCTCCATAAGTAAAAAGTTTGCTCAGGAAATAGCATTTCCCTTAATAATAGTACATGAGTTCCCTTACATTGCTCAGTGTTTCCCGTTTGCTGATGATACTTGTGAACCCCCAAGTATTGCTGAAGGATATAAATTGCTTGGAAATTTTACCTTAGTGATCACAATCTTTCAATAAGCAATTTCTTTACTAGATTGAAGTTGGTAGGTATCGCGTATAATAAATTAAAAAAATAAAGGAGGCAAGTATATCACTTTGCACTAGTGCTTTTCACCTCTTGTTATTATTCTCTTTAAGGCACCCTAATTCCTCAGTCAACTCCATCAGATTTTTGCTGGTCCTGTTTTGAATTCCACCTGAAAGCTATCTGAAGCAGTATGATTCGCTCTCTGTATGCCATTAGTCAGTTGGTTTCTCATATTATCTAGGATTTTAATAATTTCTAGGAGGTAAAAAAATCTCTTAGATGTACTAATTGCACTCAACACGGACTTCCATCCGCATAAACATAAATGCCTAATTGCACAATCATTTTAGGAAGTTGGTGCCTTGCTTCTGTTATAATAAATTTTCATAGCATATAAGGATTTTGGCAGAAAGAGAACAAAAGAGTAAGAAAGGTTCATGTCTTAGGCAATAGTATTGTGCATCTATAGAGAACAGTGTTATTTTTCCTCTTCATCATCTGTCCTGTATGCCAAGGTCTTGCATTGGGGTTCAAATGATTCTCTATATCCAGCATTAAAGTCTATCAATATTCCTAATATTTCACAGAATTATATAGTTTCATTGGTTTGGGAAGCCTTCAGGTATTTACCGAGCTGAACTGTGTTTGTTATTTGTGCACCTACTAGGCTAACAGTGACTTCTAGCTGTTCAGCTAGGTAGGTTACATTTAACTAATTTTCCATCAAGTGTATTAAAATAAAGTAATTAAGACATCAATTAGGTAAAGAGTTACTTTGGAGCAAAGCATTTGCCCAATTGTGATATTGATTATTTTTATATTATTGATATCATCATTATGTTAGTTTGTCTAGGTCCTTTGCATAATTTAAGGTAAAATGCACCCTACATGGGCTATTGCCAGATTAGAACACACACACCCCTCCCCCACCCTTTTTGTAAACAAGTGGTGGGTGTTAATCATTGGGACTATAGTCATTGGTCGCTTGCTTTAGTTTTCGACTTCGTTCTCTATCTAGATCTCTGCATGTTTCTAGATCTTCACAGTTGTCACATCTGTCTCATGAGTCAGATGAAATTAAGTCTCTAAACATTACTGGAAAAAAATGTAAAGTTACATATATACACTGAGCTTATACATATGAAATGCTTCTGCAGGTTTTCTTGAATCGCTTTGGAGGGATATTGACATGCATAGGCTCCGAAATGACCCTACTGATGACCTAAATCTCGTAATTGTATCTCATGGACTAGCTTCACGTGTTTTCCTTATGAAGTGGTTTAAGTGGACAGTTGAACAATTTGAGTACCTAAATAATCCAGGAAATGCTGAGGTCCGAGTTATGCAGTTAGGACCTGGCGGAGAATACAGTCTAGCCATTCATCACACTGAAGAAGAGATGCTCGAATGGGGACTATCTCCTGACATGATATCTGATCAAAAATGGCGAGCTCAAGCCCACAGGGGTGAGTGGAATGAGAACTGTCCCTGGTATCTTGATTCTTTTTTCGACCATTTATCTGATGAGACTGCTGAAGATTCAGATGACAAAGCAGACAAAGTTTAAACATAATAGGATTTATTTTTTATTTTTTTTGAATGCATGCCTTCTTAGCTTGCTGAGTGATGCGATTGCATAACATATGGGAAATTTTTTGAAAGGCAGCTTGCATCTGAGGATTTGTTCGAGTTTGCAATTTCAACAATTCATTTTATTCTGTGTATTAAAACCTAAAGTATTCAACATTTTCCTTAACTCATAAATTCATCTGTAGCTGATTTGAAATTCAGATATATTTGTAAGCTGTCCTGTGTAAAGATTCCTTCTGTTGGGATTTATATAATGAAGTCTAGTAAAAATTGAATTTATTTATTTTACCGGATTATTGGTATATTTATAACTGAATATCATATGCAAAAAGTGACAAGTAACGAGTATTGTATAATCAACATGGATATTGTTATTAAGCAGAATTTCAATAAGCATGTCAAACAAAACTTATGGTGAGTTGATTGATATCATTCCTTTCCTAACAGATGAGCTTTGGTTGAATATTTGAATCATGTTGTTTGCCTGATTCCTTTTGTACCTCATCTTATTAAACCTTTCTGTAATGTTCACCCAAGAGGCATCGGAATACATTGATTGAATATGAGCAAGTGTTTTCGCAGGTCACTGAATCAGGCATAAAATGTTCACAAGTCTTAAAAGCTGGACATCTTCAATCTAATAAGTTAATTGCGAATTGCTAAATAGGAATCAAGAGATAAATTAGCAATGAGTGTGAGGGAGGGAAATGCTACACATTTCTCACATGTGGTTTTAAGTACTGCTCCAGTTTTTTCCTATCAGTAAGCTAGAAAAAGAAAAACACGGAAGAATTGGACTGAATTGGAAAAGTGACAAATTTGCACCTTCAGTTTATGATTAGGATAACTTAACTCATATGTATAACAGAAAGATCATGTGATGGAGCTGCTGTGATACAATATGATCACTGTTCTAACTTGTCATTGCGGCGAGTTCAATTACTGTTGATATGAATAAAGAGATCATAAGTTTTAAATTACCATCGCCTGCCTGATTATCTTTTAACCTTTATGTGATGTTCACACAAGAGGCATCGGAGTCCATCAACAGCTCCGAGAAGTAACTGTTTTCGGAGGTCAATGAATCTGTATGAAATGTTCACTACTGTCTATAGCTGGACATCTCCGATGAAAAAAACTAGACGTCTCTGAATTTCAACACAAGTATCATTTTCCACATGTGGTGCTCCCTTTTTTCCTCATCTGTAAGCTACAAACAGAAAAACATGGATGAATTGGACTTCAAATTGTTATTCCTCAATTGAAATGATGACAAAATTGTACCTTGGTGTTGATTAGAAGGTCAATTCAACTCAATCTTGGTCATTAACTTGAACAAAATTCTTGTTAATACTCGATTCATGACAAACATGTCTTATCTCGAATCAAGATAAAACTGGTAGAAAGTAGAAACCTTTTAGCAACTAATCGAAAATTCGATTATTAATCAAAAAAATATGTAACGGAGATTTAATAAAATGATGAAATTGCATGATTAGTGGCTTTACTTACTTGTTTTGGAGCTTTTTCTTGTATTCAAATTCAAAGACCATTTAGCAAAAAAACACACACTTTATGAAATTAAAGACTGCTGTTCTGGCTCTAAAACTAAAACTGCTGTTCCCGTCGATACATTCCATGAAATTCGTATCTATATTCACTTTTTTGGGATCTGGGTCACCACCCCCTTTGTTATTATTTCGATATGTCCTTTCTCGGGCACTGTGATTTTATTACTACATTTATTGTTAACTGTCGTTCACCTGCAACTTTCTTGATTTTGTACCATTTTCCTTTCATTTCTATACACTTTCCTTTTTTGGATGTCTCATTCATTTTTATATATTTTAAAAGTTACTAAAAATAATAAAAAATTTATAATATAAAAATTAACTACATCCACTACTTTCCTCCATTACATTCACTTTATACATTAAATATTGATTGATCCTACCACTTTACCAACTTTTCTTACTTTTTATTATTAAATCACATTTTTTCTTAATCTCCGTGCCCAATCCAAACATATACAATTTCACGGGAGATACTTCTTGCATTATAATCGAGTCTTCGGAACATGAGGTTCTAACAAAACTTCTCGGTATCTTTTATATTTTGCTTTAAATTTGTACTTCTTTGTTTATTCTGACATGGGGTTTTGGTAATTGACATTGGGTAATCTTCATTTTTTTGCTGTAAAATCTTGATTTGTATAGTATATAATGATGAGGAATCTTCATTTTTCGAGAAAAATTATCGATATGCATTATTCTTTAGTACATAAACTGGGTGATCTTTATTTTTGCTGTGAAGCCTAAATGGTTTGGTCTTTGGTTAGTTGAGAGGCTTGAAGTACTGTTGAGGATATAAAATGGCTCATCCAGCAGATAATAGATGGTGTAGTCCTGTGAGATTTAGATCAGTTTGGTTTTTGGTGGCCTTGTGTTTGGTTGGTTATAGTGTTAAAACACAACTGTTTTGGCACTCAAGCGGATGTCCTTGGTGTGAGTGTGATTGTTCTTCAAAATCGAGTCTTCCCCTACCTGTAGGTGAGTTCTTCAATCCTGTCTTTATGAACTTGTGTTATGTTCCCGTTCAGGTACAAACTAATATTGTACTTAAAAAACTACAAACTAGTGATTTGTATCATTGTGACTTGTGATTTGCTAATAGCTATAAGGTAGATAGCTAAAATGACACAGTAGCTATGGTTTATGGGATTCAGATATGGACGTCACCTTGTATTGCCTTACACTAATGGAGCGAATGCTGCTGCATTTTGGGCGAAGTCAGCTACTAAAATTCTTCTGAGAAACATTTAGCTTGTGTTATATGGTCAAAACATTTAGCTGATATCAATTGATCTGACATTATCTGTATTCCATGGGCAGACTGTGCAAAAGATGACCGGGAGATGAACCAAGAAATGACAAAGGACATTATAACTCTACTTACAGAGGAGATTAGCTTACATAAAAGTGTAAGCCAAGATAACTTGGCACACACCAAGGCATTGATTCTGTATGCAAGAAAAACCTCTTCGCAATATCAAAAAGAAGCAGAGAAATGCAATACAGGGATGGAAACTTGTGAGGAAGCAAGGGAGAAGGCTGAAGCAGCACTCTCTGAAGAGCGTAAGCACTCAGCAATGTGGGAGAAATGGGCTCGTGATAATGGATGGATGGATTGAAAATGAGTAATTATCTTCTTCAGTAATTCAATCATGCTTGCTAAACTACCATGTCAATTGTGTAGAATTTTTCCGGACATAAATTGTCAAATAGTTCTCGAGTCTTCTTCTTTAGTAAATATTCATATGAATGTATGAATTCAATTTTCCTGGCTGTAAAGATTATTCCAAAATTATTTCAAACATGTACCATATGATACATTTGTATTTTGTAATAAATACTCTTGACACTGTAACATTTGTATATTCTTTTAACATATTGTAATAATCCTGTGTTTAACTTGCTCAAACATAAACAAATCTCCAAAATGGTGTAAATTTTATTGCATTTCAAATCACTTTATTACAGTTGCAAAACCGAATAGTAATGTCAAATGTGCACATCTCTTCAAGAATACAAGTACATTTTAAATGAAGAGTTAAACAAAGTGGTCTCCAAAGCAACCTTCTTTTTTTGTAAGGCATCTCCAAAGGAACCTTCCATGCAAACCACAAGGGAAGTAAAGAAAACAGATTTGTTTCTTCGTAGTTCATCTATTCAACTGTATGTGTTGTCTTAGCCAATATGCAGGAATGGATATCAAGAGGTGCCAGTCCCCAAAAACATACAATTGCATCAACTGGAAAGCATGCTTCTTTTAAAAATTTAAGTCAAATATAAACTGTCTAAAACTGCAAATCCTGCTGCAACACCACCCTCGTTTGACGAAGAGACCTTTGTTCGCATCAAGTAACCAGCA
This sequence comes from Anethum foeniculum, assembly GCA_003724115.2. Taxonomy (NCBI): domain Eukaryota; kingdom Viridiplantae; phylum Streptophyta; class Magnoliopsida; order Apiales; family Apiaceae; genus Anethum; species Anethum foeniculum. Next base: position 6,426 of record PHNY01195669.1, on the reverse strand, counting down.
TGATCATTCACAATTACATTATCCTTGTTCCTGCACAATTCATAGTTGTTCGCAGGCTGAAGTTTTATTTGCTATATATTTATATTCTCTTCATATTGCAAAGAAAAGCTAAGTTGAGATCTCCACATAATTGGAGAAATTAGATTGTACGTGGCAGATAAAATTGCCTTGATATGTTTGACTTAAGAAAGGGTCTAGTATTAGAAACTTGAAACTGAAAAATGTTACAATTCATATTTTATTGCACAAAATAAATATCATCTTTGTTGGAACCAAAAAAAAACAAAGAGGGAGCTTCAAGTCCCCATTCATATTAAAAGTCATTCTCAGAAATAAATGATCTATGCCTATATAATCAAGTGTACTCGACTTTTTAAGGAAGATTGATTATTGGAACAGAAATGACAACTATTTGTGTGAAATAGTTAGCCAGACTTTGCAAGGCAGATGGAATCACCTGCAACACTAGATATATGTACATGTTTATGGCACCGTCTATCTATTCTGCTTAAACCAAAATCATGGAGATTAAAATATTACTTAGAACTCTTCCTGGCAATCCCTACTCTAAGAAACCGCTTTTGCAGGAAAAATTATATTATAAGTTAAGCACAGGCGGTTCATACCTTAAGTAGGCCCCATATATTCCAAGCTCTGATACTGCACTATCTTTATGCCAACTGCCATCACGCATCAGAATTGTTGGAGCAACAACTGGGAAAATTCTTTGCATGAGGATGTAAGCAGCGTCTTCATTCGTCCCTTCCCTTTGCAATCTCAACAGGGCCTCCCTTACATCATCTCCATAGATATTGTTCCCTGAAGTGAAATAACAGCTTGAAATATTAGAATAATAGCATTTAATAGTTAAGTTTATGGCTAATCATATTGTATAAAAGATTAAAATAAAATTATGAGAACGAACCTCCGCCTTCTCTTTGTGGTTTCATAACGTATAATTCAGGTCTTTCAATTGCATCCTTGACTATGTTTGATTCTTCCAAACTCCATAATCCTGCAAAGCATTTCCGTAGTTTGGCAACGTCGTCTTTGTTTTTAAGAAACCTGTTCATGGGTCAAGGAATAGTTTTCATGGACGACATTATATATCACATCAATATGTACTACCACAGTTTTAACTTTTTAAGTACTACCGTTCAAGGACACCAGGTTTTGCAAGCTCCTGTTGAATTTTCTTGGTGCCAACCAAATGATAAGAAATTGAAGGACATTTGACTGCAGCAGATTGCTCCATCAGGAATCTAGCTCTCCATTCCTAACAGATGAATAGGCATGCATAAAATTATGAGACAAAAGTAAAGCACAGGAACACAGTTCCTAGTAGCTGGTAAGATTTTGGCAAAATAAAGTCAGTCAACAGACTTATAGATAATGACAGCCCTACAGCCAAACAAATTATTCACTGATGCACATGTCTGATTAATCAACCTGAGCAAAGTCAAAACTAGAATATGTGGACAGAAAAACAAGTTAACTTTCATATACATTTAAAGACATAAGATACAGCAGCATCCAGCATATTGACATAGAAATGGGATTCTCGGAAACAAACATCCAAGAAACAGGGTACCAAATTTCTGTCTATAGAATTTTTTTATATCAACATCAAAGCAAGATTACTTTTCTGGTAAAATATGGGGCAGATACACTCACTGATTCTGTAGGATAATCTGTTGGTGTATACCCAGCTCGAAAATAAACGACCGCAATAGCTTCACCATCTCTGTAATTTAGGAAGACTTAAAATTTAGGTTTAACAACATGGGATCCAATAAATTAGAAAAATGAATCCCATTTAATTAGGTTCTACGTACATGACAAGGGTTCCGTCTGGTTGAAGCTCTCCTTGCGCATCGATTTCAGCTAATGTCTTACGAACAGTTGTAATCTTATGTGTATTGTTTTTAAGCTGAGGAAAACATCGCAAGTTCATATCTTTATAAAAATCCTTGCATTCTTTTTCTATTCTAAGAGCAAAAAAAGAGCAGGAAATTTGTAAGATTCTCCTTAAACTCCTTGTCAATGAACCTTTCCTATAACACATCCGAAGACAACAAATAACATGAGTAAATAGGAACTGAAATACAGATAATGAGCTCATCGACTGACAGTACTCCCACTACAACAATGGTCACACTGTTCAGAGGATACCTTTCCCCTTTCACTCTCTCCCTATTAATAACATATCCCTATTTTAACAAACTTCAGACCGCATCTAACAATATCTCACGCTGCTTCGTCTTTTTTGGCAGTGGGTGACGTCTTGCATCTGCCATCAGAAACTGGAAGTCCAGGTACAGCGTTGGGTAATTGCACTTAATTCCCGGATGTGGGAAGATTTGAGCAAAACCTGGAGTAATAGTTAGCATTTATACCGAAGTCCAATCTTTACTTCAGCTCAATAAAATTTTAATCCAAAATAAATGATCAATAGAATCTTATCCCCATTGACTCAAAACCAGAAAGCGTGAAGCTTACCCTAGTGTCACTGTTATTCTACAGTCTAATTCTCTTTTTCATCACAGACTCACTAATATAGAAGTGGAATAAAGGAAAGAGGTATTACGACGCCGGTTATGTAGAAATAAAACTAGAACTTTCTATAGAAATGGGATGCATAGATTGATCGCATTTTATATAACCAAAACTCCTTAACTTAGTTTCTAAATTATAAATCTAACTGACAAAGTTTATACGTAGAGTAGCCTTGTACAAGTGTGACAAAAGGATATTTTTCATTTAGAATTAATGAGAACCAATGCTGATCATACATGTTCCGTTCTTCATGTTGAACGACAAACAGGACTGCAGCCCTATATTATATATCAAAATGTAGAAAAGCTTTAGTAACAGGGAATAAAGATCCAGAAAATTGAAAAAAAACTACCAATCTCCAACCTTGGGTTGTTATATTCAGTCCATGCTTTGGCCAATGTTTCAGTAAACTGAGTGGCGGCAATGTTAGTAGGAACCCTTTTAGAATCTAAGCCAAGATTTTGTTTGTAAGTATTGATTAAACTCCTGCAAAAAGCATAAACTGATCATCTTTAAGCGTCTGCAGTCTGTCTTTGTATTAAAAAGTAAAACCTTAGCATTTTAAAATATATACAAGGAACATAATATGTTCAAGCCTTCAAGGTTAGTTAAATGGCCTAGATTCTGTCTAGACCAATCAAAATAGGCAAGAACATTACTGAGAAAGCTAAGAAGATTATGAAAGAAAAGTAGAATTCCAATATGCTGTTAAGTACAGTACAAAGATCTTCGATCAGTGGAAAAATTTAGATATTCTGTTAAAGGCATCTTTCCTGGTTGTCGATTCTTAAATCAGGCCCTCAGATTAAAGACAGAAAAGAATAAGCCTGGTCGTGAAACATGTCACCTTACAACCAAATCTAACATTAAGTACCAGAAAGAAGCCAAGATAATAATCGACTAAAAAAGGATGTAATAACCAAGTGTTCATCTCCACTTAAATAGTATGTAAATTTATAATATAATTGCAGCAATTAAAATTGGCTGAAAAAGAAATAGAAAAATCAATATATACAACTCCTTCGTACATATGCAATGTTTTGGTACAGCCACTATATTTAATAAAATATCATATATGCTGTTATAAGCCAAGAAATATATTTAATATATATTAATACTATCATGCCTTCGCGTGAAAATGAGCGTGCTGCTGTATAACAGGCATGGTAAATGAATGTCCATAAGTGTAAACAACACAAATTTATATTAATTGTTATATACGAATTACACTTGGGGTTATGAACTAGATATATTCGAAAGCGACTGAAATTTACAGGAGAAAAACAGAAAATTTTCTAAGGGGCCATCATATGGCTAGTAAAGAAAGTTAAGCTCACAATTCAGTATAATACAAACCTGTGAAGCTCGCTAACAACACAGCTTAACCCAGCAAATGAAGATGAAATTGTGTTAAGCTCGATTTGGAGTAGTAACTTCGTTTGCTCGTCAAGCATATAGTCAGACCGATGTAGCCCCAAACGTATATCCTAATAAAATGGTAGAAACAACATTCAAATATATCAAATAACTAAACTAATACATCAAAGTCAATACCAATGAAAAACAATAGCCTCAAAAACTTATTATGGTATAATGATTTAATATCTATCTAAAAGACAAGACTATTACCCCAACCGGTTGTTTATACACTTTAAATTGATGATGATACAACAAAGACTTGGAGAACTTCAACAGTAATTATCTGTTCCCTCAACCTCAAGGTTGCAATTAGAATCTCAGGAATCGAAAGTTAAAGAACAGAACTGGAATAAAGCTACAGAAACATACTATGTTAACAAAATTCCCTTATAAGACACACCTCTTTTTTATTCATTTCTAGCATCTTGGAATGGATATCTAATAGTCTAGAAGTGAAAGCATCCACTTCTTTTGTTCTGCAATAGTAAAAGAAGATTTAAATTAGCAACAAAAGAAAAAATATTCAAATCATTTCCACACATCTTCTCTGAAATGTAAACCCTAGAGTGTAAAAACTGAACGTGTGATCCGCCTAGTGCAACAAACAGAAAAACAAAAACCCAAGAAAATCAGCACAAGAATATAAACCTAAACATACATGCTATATATGCTAAATGCTAGAACGATATAAATTTGTTGCTACGAGGAGAAACTGAAGTTTTACGATTGCTTTATACAAGGTGGAATTTACAGACAGAAATATAAGAGGTAATCATTTATGAATATCCACTGGTCATTCCCTATATAACTTATCAGTTATTAACAATATAGACAGCCTTAGGACAAGGACTACATTTAAAAAGACATTCAAAGCAAGTTGGATGGAACTGAAGTCATTTAAATTGTTTAATTGACCTTTTATACTCAAGACATTGGACATAATACATATTACTCAAGTTCCTCATTGTAACAAACAAATTACGGTTATCTAAATCCCAGCTAACCCGGGCGATCAGGTCAAAGACGATCTGTCTTCCGGAAGGAGCGAACAGTGTCGCAATTCCTTTTGGTATACTTCCATTTTTAGAAGAGTATAACGAGGATATGTCTACTACTCTACTTGGGGTTATGACAAGATCACATGTGATCCTGCAGTTGCTTGGCATGCAACTAATTTGAACAGTAAAGGTATTCTTAAATGAGTCCTTATTAAATTGCATGTACTGTTAGACTCACTTGCTAAATAAATGAGGATACCTTGTAAGTGTGCTGTACACATATGAGACAAAGAGTGAAGAAACAAAACCTGGAAAGTGATTCCTGTAAGAATTTTCCATCCAAACTAACGCAATCAACAAGTTCATTAAAAATGGGTGCTAACTCGCAAGCCTGTTTCCAGTGACTTTCAGGAAATGCTGTCGGCAATAAAGCAACTGGGGCATGAACCATACCCACACCGGGCACTACTCCTGACCTCTGTAAGTTTAAAACATTACATCATCCATTAAATTTCACGTAACGACAATTGAAACCCTCAGTTATACACATCCAACGACAGAAAACTGTTATAAAAAATGTACATTCTGAACAATTAAATTTAATTTAAATTGAACATTTAGAACTTAAAACCTCACTGTTGTACATAGCTACGGCATCAGTTAATCTGTTCAACAAAATCTTGGGGTTCTCTATTTGTCAGCTGTAAATAACGAGGCCTTAATTGTTATTTAATAAATCATCAATTACTCTTTAAATACGCAATGTAAAGAACTGAGAAAAGTATCAAATCACAGTACTTATATCTTTATTTAAGAAATATATCAGCATTTTGAGTCATAAATCAAACAGATAATTAACCAAGTAAAACATCACAAAATCAAATATTCTCAATACATTTACACATATAAACATTAAAGTTGAATTTTTTATGACTTACAAACCTCAACATTTTTATCTCCAACAACAAGGCCATGAAGAGAACTCCAAACAAGAGCATCATAAACCAGCTTTTGCAGCAAATCTTGGTCAATACTGTGAGGATCAGACATGATTTTTGGCAAAATCTTTTGATGGGTTTCAAAGTTTTCAACTTCAGTGCACTTTAGAGGCAAGATTAGTGAATTTGTCAAGTGGGTTTTTCTGAATTTAAGTTGATTTTGTAAAGTGCAACCAAAAAGTGAAGAATTGGATGAAGGGTTACGATTGGTTATGCGATGAGTGGTGGAGTTTAGGCCAATTGAGTAGTCAATGGCCGCCATTGCAGCATTTTGGGAAAGTTCAAAAAGCGTTGTTTTTATGTTAAATTCATATACTTGGCGAGTTAAATATATTTTTTTTTAAAATAATAATATTTTCATGTTTATATTTATATTTATATTTTAATACAAAGAATTGCATTCGACTTTAAAATTAATTCATCCTAATTGCATTAATTGCATTCGACTTTAAAAA